>CM008284.1:33426009-33456702 GCA_002319775.1 Fagopyrum tataricum
GTAACATGATCATTGACAGTGGGAGTTGCAGTAACCTAGTAAGTACGGAAGTTGTTAGCAAGCTGCAGTTGACGTCTATTCAACACCCACGACCTTATAAGCTCGGATGGATGAATGACTGTGGAGAAGTCAAAATCAATCGGCAGGTCAATATCGCATTCAAGATTGGAGCATACGAGGATTCAGTTCTATGTGACATTGCACCAATGCATGCATGTCACATCTTACTCGGAAGACCATGGATGTATGACCGAGATGTAATACATAAAGAAAAAACAAACCGCTATTGTTTTACTTTTCAGGGCAAGGAATTCATATTGAAGCCCATGACTCCCACTGAGGTTACTGAGTATTACGAGAAAAAGAAGAGTAAGGAGGAGGATGCGAGAAAGAAGACGTTGATCATCATCAATTACGGTCCTCCTAGGAATTCAGATGCTAACCCTTATACATGTGCCACCTATAGCTATGTATACAAGAAAATCTGGCTATCCATACAAAACATCGGTCTATTGCGAAGTTTTGACGACGTCCTCGACGACCTTCGCAAACCTTTGGCTATATATCATTGGGCTCATCTAACTAATGAATACCCTCACTTGGACATTGTCATTAACTTTGAGGGATTCAAGCTGAAAAATTTTAAGTTAAAGGTGACGGTGGAAGTCGATTTATCTACACAGGAGCTCACGCGACATCTGTGTAATGCTACGCTCAGGGAGTATTTCTATCCTCTTAGAGATAAGCCTTTGAGACTTATTGATGTTAAGTTTATACCTCGCACTAATAAATGTTGTACTCTGGCCATTTATGTAGGTACGGACGACGACGAACATTCAGAGCAGGAGAATAGCACGTCCCAACAAGAGTTGGAAGAAATAGCTGGAGAGGAAGCACATGAGGCACACGCTGAGAATGTAGAAATGAAGGATGAGGAGTCAGACGATGACCCAACTGAAACGTCCTATCCCAGCCCTCCGATCGGAGATTCTTATGGAGTTCCCTCAAGACTACACTCTACGGATTCGTGGTCGAATCCTTTTCAAGAAGGGGAGAATGATGCAGGAGCATCCCTTAGCTCGACCTCATTCCCTTACACTGACGGTTCTAGTAGCAAGAGGAGACGAGTTACCCATGGAGACGATCTCGACCGAGATGTGGAGAGAGAGCTAGACCGAGATGTGGAGAGAGACGGCCGAGATCCACTTGATCCGTATGAAGACAAAGCATGTCGATCTGCATTGGAAGAAAGGAGAATTCGGGCTAATTTAAGTGGCTAAATTAGGCCCAGCTTGCTTCTTATTTTAAAGCCCATTCTTGGACATATTTTAAATAAAAGATGGGCTTCTTTTGATTAATCGTTTTGGGCTCTTAGGATTTGTTAGTTCAGGCCATTAGTTTATTTTATTTCTCTTTTATTTTTGATCTTATCTCTTGGAGATTTGATCTTATCTTTTAAGCTAGAATGGGCTCGATCTTGGATCAAGCCCATAGCCCGTAGAAAACCCTAGATGACGCACCTCTAACCTATATAAGGCCTAGGGTGGACGTCTCTTTTGGTCACCTTTGAATGAATTAAACACAAGTACTTTCGAGTATTGTTTCTCTTCTATCCCATACTCTTCTCGTGGAATCGAGACAACTTACTGTGTGAGCATGAATCCGTTTCCCCAGCAACTTTGGTGCTGTTTTGAGTTGTGTCACTTGGATTTGGCAAGTTGGTGCTGTCAATCATCTCCGGGTGACTTCTCGTGCTTTGGGGACAATCGCTTTCCCCTCTGTGTGAGATTATAGCGGAAGGGCTTCTTCAAGTCATTCCAAGTTGTGTGTTAGGGCCTTAGTTTCCCTATCGTGCTCTTGGTTATGTTGCCCCTACTGCTCTCCTCCTTGTAGATAGGCGTTGGTTGTACTTAACTCTCAACAATAAACAAGGAGATGAGTAAACTAACATGGTGATTAATTAGCCTTGTTGATTCGTTGTAGATCTATAATAAATCAATCTGAACACTATTATAGTGTTAAATTTCATTATATTATCTCTACTACTCTCCTCCTTTTAGATAGGCGTTGGTTTCACTTAACTCTCAACAATAAACAAGGAGATGAGTAAATAGACTAACCTGGTGATTACATAGCCTTGTTGATTCATTGTGGATCTATAATACATCAATTTGAACACTATTATAGTGTCTAATTTGATTATGTTGTCTCTACCGCTCTCCTCCTTGTAGATAGGCGTTGGTTGTACTTAACTCTCAACATTAAACAAGGAGATGAGTACATAAACTAACATGGTGATTAACTAGCCTTGTTGATTCGTTGTAGATCTATAATACATCATTTTGAACACTATTATAGTGTTCCATTTGATTATGTTGCCTCTACTGCTCTCCTCCTTGTAGATAGGCGTTTGTTGTACTTAACTCTCAACAATTAAAAAGAAGATGAGTACATTGACTAACCTGGTGATTAAGTAGTCATGTTGATTCATTGTGAATCTATAAATACACCAATTTGAACATTATTATAGAGCCTAATTGATTATGTTGTGTGTACTACTCTTCTCCTTGTAGATAGGCGTTTGTTGTACTTAACTCACATCAATAAACAAGGAGATGAGTACATAGAATAACCCGGTGATTAACTAGCCTTGTTGATTCGTTGTGGATCTATAATACATCAAGTTTAACACTATTATAGTGTTCAATTTGATTATGTTGTCTCTACTGCTCTCCTCCTTGTAGATAGGCGTTGGTTGTACATAACTCTTAACAATAAACAAGAAGATGAGTACACAGACTAACCTGGTGATTAACTAGCCTTCTTGATTCGTTGTGGATCTATAATACATCAACAATAAACTAGCCTAATTGATTATGTTGTCTCTACTACTCTCCTCCTTGTAGATAAGCATTGGTTGTACTTAACTATCAACAATAAACAAGGAGATGAGTACTTAGACTAACCTGGTGATTAACTAGCCTTGTTGATTCGTTATGGATCCATTATACATCAATTCGAACACTATTATAGGGTTTCGTTGACTATGTTGTCTCTACTACTCTCCTGCTCTCCTCCAGATAGGCGTTGGTTGTACTTAACTCTAAACAATAAACAAGGAGATGAGTACATAGACTATCTTGGTGATTAACTAGCCTTGTTGATTCATTGTGGATCAATAATATATCAATTTGAACACTATTATAGTGTTCAATTTGATTATGTTGTCTCTACTACTCTCCTCCTTGTAGATAGGTGTTGGTTGTACTTAACTCTCAACAATAAACAAGGAGATGAGTACATAGATTAACCCGGTGATTAACTAGCCTTGTTGATTCGTTGTGGATCTATAATACAAGGAGATGAGTACATAGACTAACCTGGTGAATAGCCTTGTTGATTTGTTGTGGATCCATAGTACATCAATTTGAACACTATTATAGTGTTCCATTTGATTATGTTGACTCTACTGCTCCCCTCCTTGTAGATAGGCGTTGGTTGTACTTAACTCTCAACAATAAATAAGGAGATGAGTACATTAACTAACCTAGTGATTAACTAGCCTTGTTGATTCACTGTGAATCTATAAATACATCAATTTAAACATTATTATAGAGCCTAATTGATTATGTTGTATGTACTACTTTCCTCCTTGTAGATAGACGTTGATTGTACTTAACTCTCAATAATAAACAAGGAGATGAGTACATAGACTAACTTGGTGATTAACTAGCCTTGTTGATTCGTTGTGGATCTATAATACATCAATTTGAACACTATTATAGTGTTCAAATTGATTATGTTGTCTCTACTGCTCTCCTCCTTGTAGATAGGCGTTGGTTGTACTTAACTCTCAACATTAAACAAGAAGATGAGTACATACACTAACCTGGTGATTACTAGTCCTGTTGATTTGTTGTGGATTTATAATACATCAATTTGAACACTAATATAGTGTTCAATTTGATTATGTTGCCTCTACTGCTCTTTTCCTTGTAGATAGACGTTGGTTGTACTTAACTCTCAACAATAAACAAGGAGATGAGTACATGGACTAACTTGGTGATTAACTAGCCTTGTTGATTCGTTGGGGATCTATAATACATCAATTTGAACACTATTATAGTGTTCAATTTGATTATGTTGTCTCTACTAATCTCCTCCTTCTAGATAGGCGTTGGTTTTACTTTACTCTTAACATTAAACAAGGAGATGAGTACATAAACTAACATGGTGATTAACTAGCCTTGTTGATTCGTTGTAGATCTATAATACATCATTTTGAACACTATTATAGTGTTTCATTTGATTATGTTGCCTCTACTACTCTCCTCCTTGTAGATAGGCGTTTGTTGTACTTAACTCTCAACAATTAAAAAGGAGATGAGTACATTGACTAACATGGTGATTAACTAGCCATGTTGAGTCATTGTGAATCTATAAATACATCAATTTGAACATTATTATAGAGTCTAATTGATTATGTTGTCTGTACTACTCTTCTCCTTGTAGATAGGCGTTTGTTGTACTTAACTCACATCAATAAACAAGGAGATGACTACATAGACTAACGTGGTGAGTTACTAGCCTTGTTGAGTCGTTGTGGATCTATAATACATCAATTTGAACACTATTATAGTGTTCAATTTGATTATGTTGTCTCTACTACTCTCCTCCTTGTAGATAGGCATTGGTTGTACTTAACTCTAAACATTAAACAAGAAGATGAGTACATAAACTAACCTGGTGATTACTAGCCTTGTTGATTTGTTGTGGATCTATAATACATCAATTTGAACACTATTATAGTGTTCAATTTGATTATGTTGCCTCTACTGCTCTCCTCCATGTAGATAGACGTTGGTTGTACTTAATTCTCAATAATAAACAAGGAGATGAGTACATGGACTAACTTGGTGATTAACTAGCCTTGTTGATTCGTTGGGGATCTATAATACATCAATTTGAACACTATTATAGTGTTCAATTTGATTATGTTTTCTCTACTACTCTCCTCCCTCTAGATAGGCGTTGGTTTTACTTAACTCTCAACATTAAACAAGGAGAAGAGTATATAAACTAACCTGGTGATTAACTAGCCTTGCTGATTCGTGTTATATCTATAATACATCAATTTGAACACTATTATAGTGTTCCATTTGATTATGTTGCCTCTACTGCTCTCCTCCTTGTAGAAAGGCTTTTGTTGTACTTAACTCTCAACAATTAAAAAGGAGATGAGTTCATTAACTAACCCGGTGATTAACTAGCCATGTTGATTCATTGTGAATCTGTAAATACATCAATTTGAACATTATTATAAAGCCTAATTGATTATGTTGTTTGTACTACTCTTCTACTTGTAGATAGGCGTTTGTTGTACTCAACTCACATCAATAAACAAGGAGATGAGTACATAGACTAACCTGGTGATTAACTAACCTTGTTAATTCGTTGTGGATCTATAATACATCAATTTGAACACTATTATAGTGTTCAATTTGATTATGTTGTCTCTACTGCTCTCCTTTTTGTAGATAGGCGTTGGTTGTAGTTAACTCTTAACAGTAAACAAGGAGATGAGTACACAGACTAACCTGGTGATTAACTAGCCTTCTTGATTCGTTGTGGATCTATAATACATCAATTTGAACACTATTATAGTGTTCATTTTGATTATGTTGTCTCTACTACTCTCCTCCTTGTAGATAGGCGTTGGTTTTACTTAACTCTCAACAATAAACTAGCCTAATTGATTATGTTGTCTCTACTACTCTCCTCCTTGTAGATAAGCGTTGGTTGTACTTAACTCTCAACAATAAACAAGGAGATGAGTACTTAGACTAACCTAGTGATTAACTAGCCTTGTTGATTCGTTATGGATCTATTATACATCAATTTGAACACTATTATAGAGTTTCGTTGACTATGTTGTCTCTACTGCTCTTCTGCTCTCCTCCGGATAGGCGTTGGTTGTACTTAACTCTAAACAATAAACAAGGAGATGAGTACATAGACTATCCTGGTGATTAACTAGCCTTGTTGATTCATTGTAGATCAATAATACATCAATTTGATTATGTTGTCTCTACTACTATCCTCCTTGTAGATAGGCGTTGGTTGTACTTAACTCTCAACAATAAACAAGGAGATGAGTACATAGATTAACCCGGTGATTAACTAGCCTTGTTGATTCGTTGTGGATCTATAATTCGTCATTTCTTTAACCTTTTGAGTTCCTGGCACAAAATACCCTTTTCGTTCCAAAAAGAAATGGAGCATTTCTTTGTTTATATTGTTTATATCCTTGTGAATATTCTTTGTTATCCCTTAGTTTTTAAGTCCTTTATGGTTCCTTTCATGGCACCCTTTATATTTCCTTGCCTCAAGCCTTTTTGTCCCTTTAAAAGCCTTCCCTTGCCTTTTTTAATTTCAGGCTACTTTTAATTTTCTTTTCAAGATTAATTGATTTTGTTTGAGAAATTTGCAGGCAAGTAGATTGCGTGATATGAATCCGAGAGAGAGAGAGAACAGGGACAGGGAAGGGTACGCGCCTAAAAAGCACGTAAGGAGAGAGTTGCGGTTTGAGAGTGATAGAAATGATGCAGAACCACCACATGCAGATCCGTTTTCATGTTCTATCTCTAGTTTTGTGTATAGGGAATTTGTAATTTCCATGTTTGAGATTGGAATGTTGGAAAGTCTTGGAGGAGGTCTAAGGAATATACAGGAGGCAATAGCTGTTTATAATTGGGATACTTGACTACTGTGTGTCCTCGAATGAGTATCGTGACTTATTTTGAGGAAATCCCCATAGAGATTACAGCACTGGTTAACCTTTTACACCTCATTCCTACACCTTATACGCATAATATTCAGAAAAGGAAACTTTTCTCGAGTATACGCAAAAAGACGTTGAGGTTGTACGGGGCTAGTTTTTCAACTACCCCGGATAATAGATGCGTCTTATTACTTCGTGTTGGCACTGCAGAAATAGACAAACCAAGGCAGCGGGAGACGCAAATCCGGAGAGAAACAAGAACTCAACTACGTCCTCAACTAGTTCCAGAGCAAGACATGATGCAAAAGCAGAAGGCACGTGAACCGACAGTTCCCATGAGTTCCCCAAAGTCAGTAACATTCATGCAAAAGAGAGCACGTGGACCAACTGATCCCGCAAATACCACGAAGCCAGTAACACCCATACAAGAGAAAGCACGCGGACCAGTTGAAAACATAAAAGCAGTAAAATCAGTGATCCACTCCCCCCAACAGAAAGCACCAGTTTTTAAGGATTCGAGGTCGAATACTTCTCAAGAAAGGGAGAATGATGCAGGAGCATCTGGAAGCATCAACTCGACAGGAAGAATGAAGAAATCTGCACAGAAGAGACGTGTGGAAAATGAGGAAGGGACAAAGTCAAAAGAGGGAACGAAGAGAGATGGAGATTTAAGTGTCACATTGGGCAGTCAAGATACTAGTCAGGATGCTAGCTGTGAGAGAGATAGCAATTCTACTAGATATGAAACTGACGACCCCGCGGAAGATGAATTGCAAGCTTGGTTGGATCGATATCAGGGGGATGATCTACGAAATGAAGATGGACTGGATCGAGAGTCGACCAGTCCCTATGAGCCACGTGTAGTTGAAGGAAATGAGCGAAATGAAAGGAACAAAGGAACGGAAGAACTAAATGAAGAAGACCGGGCTTACATTAGAAGTCTCGGGCTAATGTAAGTAATTAAATTAGGCCCAGTTTCTATTTTATTTTCAGCCATTTCTAATACAATTTTAATTTGTGTTTTGCATTTATTTTATTGTTATTTTATTATTTTCTAGAAAGTCTAATCTCTTAAAGATTTGACCTTATCCATTCAATAGTTGATCTTATCTCTTAAAGATTTGATCTTATCTTTTAATTAGAAGATCTTATCTCTTAAAGATTTTGATACGGGGTTAGCCGTCAGTTGGCCCGATCTTTCAACACCAAGACTCGCAATGAAGAAAATGGATAAAAGGTGGAAACTTGAAAATAAAAAGATGGAGGAATGATCCAATGATGGTGAAGGATCGATAGATGGATAGATCTGGTCGAACCCTTAAGGCAACCAAGAGCACGATAGGGAAACAAAGGCCCTAACACACAACTTGGAATGACTTGAAGAAGCCCTCCCGCTATAATCTCACACAGAGGGGAAAGCGATTGTCCCCAAAGCACGAGAAGTCACCCGGAGATGATTGAGAGCACCAACTTGCCAATCCAAGTGACACAACTCAAAACAGCACCAAAGTTGTTGGGCAAACAGATTCCGCTCACACAATAAGTTGTCTCGATTCCACGAGAAGAATATGGGATAGAAGAGAAAAATACTCGAAAGTACTTGTGTTTAATTTCAATCAAAGGTAGGGTAAAAGGACGTCCAACCCATGCCTTATATAGGCGAGGTGGTGCGTCATTCTTAAGCTAACTACGGGCTATGGGCTTGATCCAAGATCGAGCCCAATCTAGCTAAAAAGAAAGATAATATTTTTGGGCTGAAAATAGTTTATCCTAAACCCAAAAATAGGAAAGGGAAAATCATATTTTTGGATTGAGATTATATTATCCCTAAAACCCAAAAATAGATAAAATATATGATCCTAAATTAAATTAAATATAATTCAACCGATAATAATAAAAGGAGTCTAAAATATGGGTTGAAATAATATATCTAATTAAGGCCTTATTTAACATTTAAAATAAGCCCAATTAGACATATAAAACGTTCAAATGATCTCCTCCTTTCCACGTAGCATTTGCAAGCTTCTCGAACTCTCCTCCTTGCCCATGCATACGTAATCATGCATGTTATCTCCCATCTCCAATCAAAGGTCTTCAATGTATTTCCGGAAATGGTCTTCTCATCTCTTTCATGAATAATCTCTTTCACATGTTGAGGAATGTCCTTAATTCTTTCTCTCCTTCTCTTTAGAGTGATCAACACTCCGTGCTTCCTAGCTTCCATGCTCATGATCTCCATTTGGGCTAGGTCCTGAGATGCTCCTGCATCATCCTCCCTTTCTTGAAAAGGATTCGTCCACGAATCCTTGATGTCCATCCAAGGTGGCATCCATGCATGTAACACCTATAAGATCAACAAAGAACACATAAGAGGTGTATATACTTGTAGGAGAAGAATAGATAACTAGATGAAACATAACAATATTACTCCACATAAAAATTGTACATACAAGGTCATAAAAATAATTTATAACTAAGTATGTCAGCTTCATAAAGAAAGTAATAGTATCATTCCAAGGTATCATCTTATCCAATTATGTGCTTCCCTAAGATCCTTAATTAAAGCAAAAACAATATTTAAGGCATATAAGAAGTCTAAGAATATCTTAAGATAAAGTCTCAAGACGGGGTAAGCACATTTATCACCAAGGGTATCATATCCTATGATCTTCCAAATGATATGAAAGATATAATCATGAAGCCTTAATGATAAGAAAGGACACAAAAAAGACAAAACATCTTAAGAAACAGGGAAAGGCAATGAATTACAAGACCGCTGTTCTTAATAGTCTCAACTTTCTCTTTGACAAGACTTCTAGTATGAAGTAAGGTTTTTCCCATCACAAGGTAAATAAGGTACTTAGTCATGGAGCAATTAAATTCAGAATTGAATCTAGGTGACACAACTAAATTAATATTCATGTGTGAAGGTGTATAACATTCAGCACACTCTTCTTCATACTTAAGCAAATTATCATGCTCAATCAAATCGGTAGTTACAACATTATCCTCAATAAAATCAGCATGTAACACAAGAGGTAAATGATGATCAACATGATTATCAAGAGATGAAGTCAAATCAACACAAATAAGATGAATAGATTCCGAAAAATTAGCATGTATCGCAATATTCATCCTAGATTCGGTATTTCTATCGATATGATCAATAGATTCCGAAAAATCAGCAACACGTCCAAGAAAATCAACATGTAAAACAAAGGATGTGTGAATAAAATCAGCATACTACATATGACTTTAAGATAGTATGCTTGGATGAAATCACATTCACAATATTAAACCTCTAAAAGTTAGTATATACAACAAGAAGTTTAACATCGTTAATGTACTCATCAATAGGGGCATTTCTTGCATTATAGACAATAAGATCAACATGCTCCCTAAAAGGCTCCCGAAAGTCAACAAAAGGCATAATATGATCACAAGAAGGTCTAATAAACTTTTCAGCCATGAAATCATCATGTATCATATACTTTTCATTAACTCTAGTCTTTAAATCACGTGGTTCATCACCAACTAACTCCTTATCATTATGATCATGCTCATCTAATCTAGAGAAAGAGGGTTTATAATCACTCCCTGTTGGGGTTGTGGTAACCCCAATTACCCTGTCCACTGAGGATGATGAAGATGGACTACAAGGAGGCGTTGTAAGAGGTGAAGTAGGAGGCTGAAACACTTGGCTTGACTGCTCCTCCTCCCTGCTTGTTATCTCCTGTTCCACGGCTCTAAATTGTCTTTCCTCTTTGCCCGATGGACTTTCCGTAGGGGTTGTTGGAGCTTCTTGGACCACATCTTTGGCGCTAGACGTTGCACGCTCAGCTTCTCTGTCTGACGTCTGGGGCCTTTTCTTGATCCATGTGGCTATCTCATCAGGACTCATGGGTCTAAGTGTGATAGTAAGTGCCCTGATGCTCAAAAGTATATCGATTAGTTCGTCCCTGGTGGCTGACATCTCGATCATATTCCCATGGTCGACCTAGCAAAAGATGACAAGCAGTCATAGGGACAACGTCACATAAGATGGTATCTTCATACCTTCCTAGACGAAAACTGATGTAGACCGGTTTATTAATAGTCAACTCTCCTTGTTCATTTATCCAAGATATTTTATAAGGTGCGGGGTGATCTATCAAGTCTAGTTGTAATTTAGTAACCATTTCTAGACTAGAAATGTTACAACAGCTACCACCGTCTATGATTAAATCACACACTCTGTCCTTAACAACACATCTACTACGGAAAATGTTTTCTCTTTGCTCCAAATTTAGAGTTCTCACGTTCTCCAAAGCATTAGCGGGTTTTGAGATACTCCCTTTAATTGATTCGTCATCCGATAGTTGGGGTTGTGTCCTGTTCTCCTTTCCTGAGGTTGACATGGTTTAAAACATTTAAACTCGTTAAGGTTAGTTAAAAAGAAACTCTTATGCTGCCCTCTTCAAGTGTTTCGCTCAGTAACCTATCTCGTAAGCTTCACAACTTCCTCTTAGCCGGTTTGCGAAGATCACTGTGAATCTACGAGAAAAATGTCTCAAACAATCAACAAGTTAATGCGTTTAGGCAAGAAGACAAGGTGAACGAACCAGATCTCAAAGGAAAAAGACCTTTTTATGTGGTGCTAGCAAGAAAAGCAAAACTAAACTCGCATGCAATATTCTCAACCAACAAATCAATAATCTCAAAATAGAAAAGATAATTTGCGGCTTTTTGAAAATTAAAATACAAAAAGGAAAAGGGAAAAAAAATAGAAAAAGGTAATAAGGGAAAAAAGAAATAAGCAAAAGGAAAGGGAAGGTAAAAGGAAACAAGGGAAAAGATAAAAGGAAAAAGGGAAAGGGAAAAAAGGAAGGAGTGCAATTAAGGGTTGTCCTGCAGCGATGTAGGGAGCTCTCAGGGAAACAAGTAGATATCAATTAAACTCAACGGGGCGCCAGCCAAAACAAAACTTGCCCAAGATACACAACCGCGGAACCTAAATAACTTAGCTCGCAAGTACGTCCTTTTTTTTTTTTTTTGTACAGCATTTGGCCTTGTTTTTTTTTTTTTTAACTAAGCACTTGCGAGACTAACCACGGGCGGCGGCGGGGCAGTGACGGCTGGACCGGGGTTCAGTTTTTTTTTTTTTCTTTTTTGTGGATCTCGGTTGATGGGCCGAGATAGGTCGGGTTGGGCCGGTTTGACGAGGCCCGACGGCTAGGGTTAGGGTTTAGCGACGCCGGAGGCGACGGCTAGGGTTAGGGTTTAGCGACGCCGGAGGTGACGGCTAGGGTTTCGGGTAGGGTTTCGAGGGGGGTGACGGCCGCGGCGCGGCGAGTGAAGCTCGGCCGGGATGGAGGTGCGGTTTCGGCCGAAACCGAGGCTGGGGCGGCCGAGATCAGCAACTGGGGTAGAGCGATGGCCGGCGGAGCGTCGGCTGGGTAGGGCGAAGGCCGCCGGAGCGGCGACTGGGTACGGCAGTGGCCGAAAAGACGGCGGGAAGGGCGGCGGGGCATTTTGTGGTGGTGGATGGGTGAGATTCCAATCAAAACGAGAAAAGATCGAATCTTAGGTAAAAATATTTATTCAAATCAACAATAGGCCACAAAAATCCTTCTTTGCAAGAAATTGAATGCGGAATTGAAAATCTCAGAAAAATAACGAGAATAGTAGAACTAACCGTTACGGATCCTGCTCCGGTGACTCTTTTTGTGTAGAACTTCCTTGACGGATCTTGAAAGCTCGAATTTTTTGTGTGTTTTATATGAGGCGTGTGAAGGTGTTGATGAACTTGAAGCTCTGGTACCAATTTGATACGGGGTTAGCCGTTAGTTGGCCCGATCTTTCAACACCAAGACTCGCAATGAAGAAAATGGATAAAAGGTGGAAACTTGAAAATAAAAAGATGGAGGAATGATCCAATGATGGCGAAGGATCAATAGATGGATAGATCTGGTCGAACCCTTAAGGCAACCAAGAGCACGATAGGGAAACAAAGGCCCTAACACACAACTTGGAATGACTTGAAAAAGCCCTTCCGCTATAATCTCACACAGAGGGGAAAGCAATTGTTCCCAAAGCACGAGAAGTCACCCGGAGATGATTGAGAGCACCAACTTGCCAATCCAAATGACACAACTCAAAACAACACCAAAGTTGTTGGGCAAACGGATTCCGCTCACACAGTAAGTTGTTTCGATTCCACGAGAAGAATATGGGATAGAAGAGAAAAATACTCGAAAGTACTTTTGTTTAATTTCAATCAAAGGTAGGGTAAAAGGACGTCCAACCCATGCCTTAATAGGCGAGCTAGTGCGTCATTCTTAAGCTAACTACGGGCTATGAGTTTGATCCAAGATCGAGCCCAATCTAGCTAAAAAAAGATAATATTTTTGGGCTGAAAATAGTTTATACTAAACCCAAAAATAGGAAAGGGAAAATCATATTTTTGGATTGAGATTATATTATCCCTAAAACCCAAAAATAGATAAAATATATGATCCTAAATTAAATAAAATATAATTCAACCGATAATAATAAAAGGAGTCTAAAATATGGGTTGAAATAATATATCTAATTAAGGCCTTATTTAACATTTAAAATAAGCCCAATTAGACATATAAAACGTCCAAATGATCTCCTCCTTTCCACGTAGCATTTGCAAGCTTCTCGAACTCTCCTCCTTGCCCATGCATACGTGATCATGCATGTTATCTCCCATCTCCAATCAAAGGTCTTCAATGTATTTCCGGAAATGGTCTTCTCATCTCTTTCATGAATTATCTCTTTCACATGTTGAGGAATGTCCTTAATTCTTCATCTCCATTCGGGCTAGGTCCTGAGATGCTCCTGTATCAGATTCGATCTTATCTCTTTG
The DNA here is from genome assembly GCA_002319775.1 of Fagopyrum tataricum. Lineage (NCBI taxonomy): Eukaryota > Viridiplantae > Streptophyta > Magnoliopsida > Caryophyllales > Polygonaceae > Fagopyrum > Fagopyrum tataricum. The sequence continues at coordinate 33,439,662 of CM008284.1, forward strand.
CATTTTATTTCTTTTCTTTATTCATTCCGGGCTCGATCTTGGATCAAAGCCGCAGCCCATGTAAGCCAATTGGACGTCCTTCCCCTTGCCTATATAAGGCATCTGGGCGTGCATCCTGGAACGCAACCTTTGATTAATATACATTTGATACTTTTCAGTATTTCTCTCGTGTGACTCGAGAACTCCCGAATAGGTGTGACTCCTATTCAAACCTAGTTTGGATTATAGGAGAGTTTTCCTTCTTGGTGAGACTCTGAGATAGGTTTCTCTTCGATCTTCAAGCGACTTCGTATGCTTTTGAGGTCCATTGCTTCTTCCTCAATAAGTGTTTGATTAAAGCGGACGAGTTGAATTGCGACTACGAGATTCGTCCAGACTATCCAGCTACGATCCATCCCAACCACCGGATCACTCGTTGTTGCTCACGTTTTCTCATCATCCTCACGTCATCCATCTCTACCTCTCCTCCTCGTTTTGGTGTTAAAAGATCGGGAAACCCTAGCAGCTTATCCCGCATCACTATTATAGTGTTCAATTTGATTATGTTGTCTCTACTGCTCTCTTCTTTGTAGATAGGTGTTGGTTGTACTTAACTCCTAACATTAAACAAGGAGATGAGTACATAGACTAACCTGATGATTACATAGCCTTGTTGATTCGTTGTAGATCTATAATACATCAATTTGAACACTATTTGATGCAGGAGCATCCCTTAGCTCGACTACATTCCCTTACACTGACGGGCCTAGTAGCAAGAGGAGACGAGTTACCCATGGAGACGATCTCGACCGAGATGTGGAGGGAGAGCTTGACCGAGATGTGGAGAGGAAGCTCGACCGAGATGCGGAGAGAGACGGCCGAGATCCACTTGATCCATATGAAGACAAAGCATGTCGGGCTGCATTGGGAGAAAGGAGAATTCGGGCTAATTTAAGTGGCTTAATTAGGCCCAGCTTGCTTCTTATTTTAAAGTCCATTCTTGGACATCTTTTAAATAAAAGATGGGCTTGCTTTTAATTATTCGTTTTGGGCCTTTAAAGACTTGTTAGTTCAGCCCATAGCCCGTAAGAAACCCTAGATGACGCACCTCTAGCCTATATAAGGTCTAGGGTGGACGTCTCTTTTGGTTACCTTTGAATGAATTAAACACAAGTACTTTCGAGTATTGTTTCTCTTCTATCCCATATTCTTCTCGTGGAATCGAGACAACTTACTGTGTGAGCGGAATCCGTTTGCCCAACAACTTTGGTGCTGTTTTGAATTGTGTCACTTGGATTGGCAAGTTGGTGCTCTCAATCATCTCCGGGTGACTTCTCGTGCTTTGGGGACAATCGCTTTCCCATCTGTGTGAGATTATAGCGGAAGGGCTTCTTCAAGTCATTCCAAGTTGTGTGTTAGGGCCTTAGTTTCCCTATCGTGCTCTTGGTTGCCTTAAGGTTCGACCAGATCTATCCATCTATCAATCATTCACCATCATTGGATCAATCCTCCATTTTTTATTTCAAGTTTCCATCTTTTATCCATTTTCTTCATTGCGAGTCTTGGTGTTGAAAGATCGGGCCAACTGACGGCTAACCCCGTATCACTATTATAGTCTTCCATTTGATTATGCTGCCTCTACTGCTCTCCTCATTGTAGATAGGCGTTGGTTGTACTTAACTCTCAACAATAAACAAGGAGATGAGTACATAGACTAACCTGGTGATTAACTAGCCTTGTTGATTCGTTGTGGATCTATAATACATCAATTTGAACACTATTATAGTGTTCATTTTGATTATGTTGTCTCTACTACTCTCCTCCTTGTAGATAGGCGTTGGTTTTACTTAACTCTCAACAATAAACTAGCCTAATTGATTATGTTGTCTCTACTACTCTCCTCCTTGTAGATAAGCGTTGGTTGTACTTAACTCTCAACAATAAACAAGGAGATGAGTACTTAGACTAACCTAGTGATTAACTAGCCTTGTTGATTCGTTGTGGATCTATAATACATCAATTTGAACATTATTATAGTGTTCAATTTGATTATGTTGTCTCTAGTGCTCTCCTCCTTGTAAATAGGCGTTGGTTGTACTTAACTCTCAACATTAAACAAGAAGATGAGTACATAGACTAACCTGGTGATTACATAGCCTTGTTGATTCGTTGTAGATCTATAATACATTAATTTGAACACTATTATAGTGTTCCATTTGATTATGTTGCCTCTACAGATCTCCTCCTTGTAGATAGGCGTTGGTTGTACTTAACTCTCATCAATAAACATGTAGATGAGTTCATAACTAACCTGGTGATTACCTAGCCTTGTTGATTCGTTGTTAATCTATAAATACATCAATTTGAATATTATTATAGAGCCTAATTGAGTATGTTGTCTCTAGTACTCTCCTCTTTGCAGATAGGCGTTGGTTGTACTTAACTTTCAACAATAAACAAGGAGATGAGTACATAGACTAACTTGGTGATTAACTAGCCTTGTTGATTCGTTGTAGATCTATAATACATCAATTTGAACACTATTATATTGTTCAATTTGATTATGTTGTCTCTACTGCTCTCCTCCTTGTAGATAGGCGTTGGTGGTACTTAACTCTCAGTATTAAACAAGAAGATGAGTACATACACTAACCTAGTGATTACATAGCCTTGTTGATTTGTTGTATATCTATAATACATCATTTTGAACATTATTATAGTGGTTTATTTAATTATGTTGCCTCTACTGCTCTCCTCCTAGTAGATAGGCGTTGGTTGTACTTAACTCTCAACATTAAAAAAGAAGATGAGTACATAGACTAACCTTGTGATTACATAGCCTTGTTGATTCCTTGTAGATAAGTGTTGGTTGTACTTAACTCTCATCAATAAACAAGGAGATGAGTACATAGACTAACCCGGTGATTACATAGCCTTGTTGGTTCGTTGTATATCTATAATACATCAATTTGAACACTATTATAGTGTTCCATTTGATTATGTTGCCTCTACTACTCTCCTCCTTGTAGATAGGCGTTGGTTGTACTTAACTCTCATCAATAAACATATAGATGAGTACATAACTAACATGGTGATTACCTAGCCTTGTTGATTCGTTGTGAATCTATAAATACATCAATTTGAACATTAAACAAGGAGATGAGTACATAAACTAACCTGGTGATTAACTACCCTTGTTGATTCGTTGTAGATAAGTGTTGGTTGTACTTAACTCTCAACATTAAACAAGGAGATGAGTAAATAAACTAACCTGGTGATCAACTAGCCTTGTTGGTTCGTTGGAATTCTATAAATTTTGAAATTGATGTATTTTTAGATTCACAATTAATCAACAAGGCTAGTTAATCACCAGGTTAGTCTATGTACTCATCTCCTTTTTTATTGTTGAGAGTTAAGTACAACCAACGCCTATCTACAAGGAGGAGAGCAGTAGAGACAACATAATCAAATGGAACACTATAATAGTGTTCAAATTGATAAATAGATCTACAACAAATCAACAAGGCTTGTTAATCACTAAGTTAGTTTATGTACTCATCTTCTTGTTTAATGGTTACAGTTAAGTACATCCAACGCCTATCTAGAAGGAGGAGAGCAGACAATATTATTAAATTGAACACTATAATAGTGTTCAAATTAATGTATTATAGATCCACAACCAATCAACAAGGCTACTTAATCAACAGTTTAGTCTGAGAACTCATCTCCTACTTTATTGTTGAGAGTTAAGTATAACCAACGTCTATCTACAAGGAGGAGAACAGTATAATTAAATGGAACACTATAATAGTGTTCAAATTGATGTATTTTAGATCCACAACGAATCAACAAGGTTAGTTAATCACCGGGTTAATCTATGTACTCATCACCTTGTTTATTGTTGAGAGTTACGTACAACCAACACATAACTACAAGGAGGAGAACAGTGGAGACGACATAATCACATTGAACACTATATTAGTGTTCAAATTGATGTATTATAGATCCACAACGAATCAACTAGGCTAATTAATCACCAGGTTTGTCTATGTACTCATCTCCTTGTTTATTGTTGAGAGTTAAGTACAACCAACGCCTATCCACAAAGAGGAGAGTAGTAGAGACAACATAATCAAATTGAACACTATAATAATGTTGAAATTAATGTATTATAGATCCACAACGAATCAACAAGGCTAGTTAATCACCAAGTTAGTCTGTATATTCATCTCCTTGTTTATTGTTGAGAGTTAAGTACAACCATCGCCTATCTACAAGGAGGAGAGTAGTACAAACAACATAATCAATTAGGCTCTATTAAAATTTTCAAATTGATGTATTTATAGATTCACAATTAATCAACAAAGCTAGTTAATCACCAGGTTAGTCTATGTACTCATCTCCTTTTTTATTGTTGAGAGTTAAGTACAACCAATGCCTATCTACAAGGAGGAGAGCAGTAGAGGCAACATAATCAAATGAAACAATATAATAGTGTTCAGATTGATGTATAGATCTACAACAAATCAACAAGGCTAGTATATCACCAAGTTAGTTTATGTACTCATCTCCTTGTTTAATGGTGAGAGTTAAGTACAACCAACGCCTATCTAGAAGGAGGAGAGCAGTAGAGACAACATAATCAAATTGAACAATATAATAGTGTTCAAATTAATGTATTATAGATTCACAACAAATCAATAAGGCTAGTTAATCAACAAGTTAGTCTAAGTACTCATCTCCTTGTTTATGGTTGAGAGTTAAGTACAACCAACGCCTATCTACAAAGAGAAGAGCAGTAGAGGCAACATAATCAAATAAAACACTATAATAGTGTTGAAATTCATGTATTATAGATCTACAACAAATCAATAAGGCTAGTTATCACCAGGTTAGTCTATGTACTCATCTCTATGTTTATTGTTGAGAGTTAAGTACAACCAACGTCTATCTACAAGGAGGAGAGCAGTAGAGACAACATAATCAAATTGAACACTATAATAGTGTTCAAATTGATGTATTATAGATCCACAACGAATCAACAAGGCTAGTTAATCACCAGGTTAGTCTATGTAGTCATCTCCTTGTGTATTGTTTAGACTTAAGTACAACCAACGCTTATCTATAAGGAGGAGAGTAGTAGAGACAACATAATCAATTGAACACTATAATAGTGTTCAAATTGATGTATTATAGATCCACAACGAATCAACAAGGCTAGTTAATCACCAGGTTAGTCTATGTACTCATCTCCTTGTTTATTGTTGAGAGTTAAGTACAACCAACGCCTATCTACAAGGAGGAGAGCAGTAGAGACAGACATAATCAAATTGAACACTATAATAGTGTTCAAATTGATGTATTATAGATCCACAACGAATCAACAAGGCTAGTTAATCACCAGGTTAGTCTATGTACTCATCTCCTTGTTTATTGTTGAGAGTTAAGTACAACCAACGCCTATCTACAAGGAGGAGAGTAGTAGAGACAACATAATCAAATTGAACACTATAATAGTGTTCAAATTGATGTATTATAGATCCACAACGAATCAACAAGGCTAGTTAATCACCAGGTTAGTCTATGTACTCATCTCCTTGTTTATTGTTGAGAGTTAAGTAAAACCAACGCCTATCTACAAGGAGGAGAGTAGTAGAGACAACATAATCAAATTGAACACTATAATAGTGTTCAAATTGATGTATTATAGATCCACAACGAATCAACAAGGCTATGTAATCACCAGGTTAGTCTATGTACTCATCTCCTTGTTTATTGTTGAGAGTTAAGTAAAACCAACGCCTATCTACAAGGAGGAGAGTAGTAGAGACAACATAATCAAATTGAACACTATAATAGTGTTCAAATTGATGTATTATAGATCCACAACGAATCAACAAGGCTATGTAATCACCAGGTTAGTCTATGTACTCATCTCCTTGTTTATTGTTGAGAGTTAAGTAAAACCAACGCCTATCTACAAGGAGGAGAGTAGTAGAGACAACATAATCAAATTGAACACTATAATAGTGTTCAAATTGATGTATTATAGATCCACAACGAATCAACAAGGCTATGTAATCACCAGGTTAGTCTATGTACTCATCTCCTTGTTTATTGTTGAGAGTTAAGTAAAACCAACGCCTATCTACAAGGAGGAGAGTAGTAGAGACAACATAATCAAATTGAACACTATAATAGTGTTCAAATTGATGTATTATAGATCCACAACGAATCAACAAGGCTAGTTAATCACCAGGTTAGTCTATGTACTCATCTCCTTGTTTATTGTTGAGAGTTAAGTACAACCAACGCCTATCTACAAGGAGGAGAGTAGTAGAGACAACATAATCAAATTGAACACTATAATAGTGTTCAAATTGATGTATTATAGATCCACAACGAATCAACAAGGCTAGTTAATCACCAGGTTAGTCTATGTACTCATCTCCTTGTTTATTGTTGAGAGTTAAGTACAACCAACGCCTATCTACAAGGAGGAGAGTAGTAGAGACAACATAATCAAATTGAACACTATAATAGTGTTCAAATTGATGTATTATAGATCCACAACGAATCAACAAGGCTATGTTAATCACCAGGTTAGTCTATGTACTCATCTCCTTGTTTATTGTTGAGAGTTAAGTATAACCAACGCCTATCTACAAGGAGGAGAGTAGTAGAGACAACATAATCAAATTGAACACTATAATAGTGTTCAAATTGATGTATTATAGATCCACAACGAATCAACAAGGCTAGTTAATCACCAGGTTAGTCTATGTACTCATCTCCTTGTTTATTGTTGAGAGTTAAGTAAAACAACGCCTATCTACAAGGAGGAGAGTAGTAGAGACAACATAATCACATTGAACACTATAATAGTGTTCAAATTGATGTATTATAGATCCACAACGAATCAACAAGGCTAGTTAATCACCAGGTTAGTCTATGTACTCATCTCCTTGTTTATTGTTGAGAGTTAAGTACAACCAACGCCTATCTACAAGGAGGAGAGTAGTAGAGACAACATAATCAATTGAACACTATAATAGTGTTCAAATTGATGTATTATAGATCCACAACGAATCAACAAGGCTATGTAATCACCAGGTTAGTCTATGTACTCATCTCCTTGTTTATTGTTGAGAGTTAAGTACAAACCAACGCCTATCTACAAGGAGGAGAGTAGTAGAGACAACATAATCAATTGAACACTATAATAGTGTTAAATTGATGTATTATAGATCCACAACGAATCAACAAGGCTAGTTAATCACCAGGTTAGTCTATGTACTACATCTCCTTGTTTATTGTTGAGAGTTAAGTACAAACCAACGCCTATCTACAAGGAGGAGAGTAGTAGAGACAACATAATCAAATGGAACACTATAATAGTGTTCAAATTGATGTATTATAGATCCACAACGAATCAACAAGGCTATGTAATCACCAGGTTAGTCTATGTACTCATCTCCTTGTTTATTGTTGAGAGTTAAGTAAAACCAACGCCTATCTACAAGGAGGAGAGTAGTAGAGACAACATAATCAAATTGAACACTATAATAGTGTTCAAATTGATGTATTATAGATCCACAACGAATCAACAAGGCTAGTTAATCACCAGGTTAGTCTATGTACTCATCTCCTTGTTTATTGTTGAGAGTTAAGTACAACCAACGCCTATCTACAAGGAGGAGAGTAGTAGAGACAACATAATCAAATTGAACACTATAATAGTGTTCAAATTGATGTATTATAGATCCACAACGAATCAACAAGGCTAGTTAATCACCAGGTTAGTCTATGTACTCATCTCCTTGTTTATTGTTGAGAGTTAAGTACAACCAACGCCTATCTACAAGGAGGAGAGTAGTAGAGACAACATAATCAAATTGAACACTATAATAGTGTTCAAATTGATGTATTATAGATCCACAACGAATCAACAAGGCTAGTTAATCACCAGGTTAGTCTATGTACTCATCTCCTTGTTTATTGTTGAGAGTTAAGTAAAACCAACGCCTATCTACAAGGAGGAGAGTAGTAGAGACAACATAATCAAATTGAACACTATAATAGTGTTCAAATTGATGTATTATAGATCCACAACGAATCAACAAGGCTAGTTAATCACCAGGTTAGTCTATGTACTCATCTCCTTGTTTATTGTTGAGAGTTAAGTACAACCAACGCCTATCTACAAGGAGGAGAGTAGTAGAGACAACATAATCACATTGAACACTATAATAGTGTTCAAATTGATGTATTATAGATCCACAACGAATCAACAAGGCTAGTTAATCACCAGGTTAGTCTATGTACTCATCTCCTTGTTTATTGTTGAGAGTTAAGTACAACCAACGCCTATCTACAAGGAGGAGAGTAGTAGAGAAAACATAATCACATTGAACACTATAATAGTGTTTAAAATTGATGTATTATAGATCCACAACGAATAAACAAGGCTAGTTAATCACCAGGTTAGTCTATGTACTCATCTCCTTGTTTATTGTTGAGAGTTAAGTACAACCAACGCCTATCTACAAGGAGGAGAGTAGTAGAGACAACATAATCAAATTGAACACTATAATAGTGTTCAAATTGATGTATTATAGATCCACAACGAATCAACAAGGCTAGTTAATCACGAGGTTAGTCTATGTACTCATCTCCTTGTTTATTGTTGAGAGTTAAGTACAACCAACGCCTATCTACAAGGAAGGAGATAGTAGAGACAACATAATCACATTAAACACTATAATAGTGTTCAAATTGATGTATTAGATCACAAAGATCAACAAGCAAGTAATCACAAGTAGTCTATGTATTCATCCCTTGTTTATTGTTGAGAGTTAAGTACAAGAACGCTATCTACAAGAGGAGAGTATAGACCAATAATCATATTTAAACTATAGGTGTTGAAATTGATGTGTTATAGATCACAACGAATCAACAAGTTAATTACAAGTTAGTCTATGTACTCATCTCCTTGTTTATTGTTGAGAGTTAAGTACAACCAACGCCTATCTACAAGGAGGAGAGTAACGTAGAGACAACATAATCAAATTGAACACTATAATAGTGTTCAAATTGATGTATTATAGATCCACAACGAATCAACAAGGCTAGTTAATCACCAGGTTAGTTTGTGTACTCATCTCCTTGTTTATTGTTGAGAGTTAAGTACAACCAACGCCTATCTACAAGGAGGAGAGTAGTAGAGACAACATAATCACATTGAACACTATAATAGTGTTCAAATTGATGTATTATAGATCCACAACGAATCAACAAGGCTAGTTAATCACCAGGTTAGTCTATGTACTCATCTCCTTGTTTATTGTTGAGAGTTAAGTACAACCAACGCCTTATCTACAAGGAGGAGAGTAGTAGAGACAACATAATCAAATTGAACACTATAATATGTGTTCAAATTGATGTATTATAGATCCACAACGAATCAACAAGGCTATGTTAATCACCAGTGTTAGTCTATGTACTCATCTCCTTGTTTATTGTTGAGAGTTAAGTACAACCAACACCTATCTACAAGAAAAGAGTAGTAGAGACAACATAATCACATTGAACACTATAATAGTGTTCAAATTGATGTATTTATATGATCCACAACGAATCAACAAGACTAGTTAATCACCAGGTTAGTTTGTGTACACATCTCCTTGTTTATTGTTGAGATGTAAGTAAAACCAACGCCTGTTTACAAGGAAGGAGAGCAGTACAGACCAACATAATTCATATTTAACACTATAATGGTGTTGAAATTGATGTGTTATAGATCCACAACGAATCAACAAGGCAAGTTAATTACCAAGGTTAGTCTATGTACTCATCTCCGTTGTTTATTGTTGAGAGTTAAGTACAACCAACGCTATCTACAAGGAGGAGAGTAGTAGAGACAACATAATAAAATTGAACACTATAATAGTGTTCAAATTGATGTATTATAGATCCACAACGAATCAACAAGGCTATGTAATCACCAGGTTAGTCTATGTACTCATCTCCTTGTTTATTGTTGAGAGTTAAGTACAACCAACGCCTATCTACAAGGAGGAGAGTAGTAGAGAAAACATAATCATATTGAACACTATAATAGTGTTTTAAATTGATGTATTATAGATCCACAACATATAAACAAGGCTAGTTAATCACCAGGTTAGTCTATGTACTCATCTCCTTGTTTATTGTTGAGATGTAAGTACAACAACGCCTATCTACAAGGAGGAGAGTAGTAGAGACAACATAATCAAATTGAACACTATAATAGTGTTCAAATTGATGTATTATAGATCCACAACGAATCAACAAGGCTAGTTAATCACCAGGTTAGTCTATGTACTCATCTCCTTGTTTATTGTTGAGAGTTAAGTACAACCAACGCCTATCTACAAGGAGGAGAGTAGTAGAGACAACATAATCACATTGAACACTATAATAGTGTTCAAATTGATGTATTATAGATCCACAACGAATCAACAAGGCTAGTTAATCACCAGGTTAGTCTATGTACTTCATCTCCTTGTTTATTGTTGAGAGTTAAGTACAACCAACGCCTATCTACAAGAAGGAGAGTAGTATAGACCAACATAATCATATTTAACACTATAATGGTGTTGAAATTGATGTGTTATAGATCCACAACGAATCAACAAGGCAAGTTAATTACCAAGTTAGTCTATGTACTCAGCTCGTTGTTTATTGTTGAGAGTGAAGTACAATCAACGCCTATCTACAAGGAGGAGAGTAACAAAGACAACATAATCAAATTGAACACTATAATAGTGTTCAAATTGATGTATTATAGATCCACAACGAATCAACAAGGCATGTTAATCACAAAGTTAGTCTATGTACTCATCTCCAAGTTTATCGTTGAGAGTTAAGTACAACCAACGCCTATCTACAAGGAGGCGAGTAGTAAAGACAACATAATCAAATTGAACACTATAATAGTGTTTAAATTGATGTATTATAGATCCACAACAAATCAACAAGGCTATTTAATCACCTACCTTAGTCTATGTACTTATCTCCTTGTTTATTGTTGAGAGTTAAGTACAACCAACGCTTATCTACAAGGAAGAGAGTAGTACAGACAACATAATCACATTAAACACTATAATAGTGTTCAAATTGATGTATTATAGATCCACAACGAATCAACAAGGCAAGTTAATCACGAAGTTAGTCTATGTACTCATCTCCTTGTTTATCGTTGAGACTTAAGTACAACCAACGCCTATCTACAAGAAGGAGAATAGTAGAGACAACATAATCACATTAAACACTATAATAGTGTTCAAATTGATGTATTATAGATCCACAAAGATTCAACAAGGCTAGTCAATCACCAAGTTAGTCTATGTATTCATCTCCTTGTTTATTGTTGAGAGTTAAGTACAACCAACGCCTATCTACAAGAAGGAGAGTAGTATAGACCACATAATCATATTTAACACTATAAAGGTGTTGAAATTGATGTGTTATAGATCCACAACGAATCAACAAGGCAAGTTAATTACCAAGTTAGTCTATGTACTCAGCTCGTTGTTTATTGTTGAGAGTGAAGTACAATCAACGCCTATTTACAAGGAGGAGAGTAACAAAGACAACATAATCAAATTGAACACTATAATAGTGTTCAAATTGATGTATTATAGATCCATAAGGAATTAACAGGCTAGTTAATCACCAGGTTAGTTTGTGTACTCATCTCCTTGTTTATTGTTGTGAGTTAAGTACAACCAACGCCTATCTACAAGGAGGAGAGTAGTACAGACAACATAATCACATTGAACACTATAATAGTGTTCAAATTGACGTATTATAGATCCACAACGAATCAACAAGGTTAGTTAATCACCAGGTTAGTCTATGTTTTCATCTCCTTGTTTATTGTTGAGAGTTAAGTACAACCAACGCCTTTCTACAAGGAAGAGAGTAGTAGAGACAACATAATCAAATTGAACACTATAATATTTTTCAAATTGATGTATTATAGATCCACAACGAATCAACAAGGCTAGTTAATCACCATGTTAGTCTTTGTACTCATCTCCTTTTTTATTGTTGAGAGTTAAGTACAACCAACACCTATCTACAAGAAAAAGAGTAGTAGAGACAACATAATCACATTGAACACTATAATAGTGTTCCAATTGATGTATTTATATGATCCACAACGAATCAACAAGGCTGGTTAATCACCAGGTTAGTTTATGTACTCATCTCCTTGTTTATTGTTGAGAGTTAAGTACAACCAACGCCTATCTACAAGAAGGAGAGTAGTATAGACCACATATTCATATTTAACACTATAATGGTGTTGAAATTGATGTGTTATAGATCCACAACGAATCAACAAGGCAAGTTAATTACCAAGTTAGTCTATGTACTCAGCTCGTTGTTTATTGTTGAGAGTGAAGTACAATCAACGCCTATCTACAAGGAGGAGAGTAACAAAGACAACATAATCAAATTGAACACTATAATAGTGTTCAAATTGATGTATTATAGATCCAAAACGAATCAACAAGGCATGTTAATCACAAAGTTAGTCTATGTACTCATCTCCAAGTTTATCGTTGAGAGTTAAGTACAACCAACGCCTATCTACAAGGAGGCGAGTAGTAAAGACAACATAATCAAATTGAACACTATAATAGTGTTTAAATTGATGTATTATAGATCCACAACAAATCAACAAGGCTATTTAATCACCTACCTTAGTCTATGTACTTATCTCCTTGTTTATTGTTGAGAGTTAAGTACAACCAACGCTTATCTACAAGGAAGAGAGTAGTACAGACAACATAATCACATTAAACACTATAATAGTGTTCAAATTGATGTATTATAGATCCACAACGAATCAACAAGGCAAGTTAATCACGAAGTTAGTCTATGTACTCATCTCCTAGTTTATCGTTGAGAGTTAAGTACAACCAACGCCTATCTACAAGGAGGCGAGTAGTAAAGACAACATAATCACATTGAACACTATAATAGTGTTCCAATTGATGTATTTATATGATCCACAACGAATCAACAAGGCTGGTTAATCACCAGGTTTGTCTATGTATTCATCTCCTTGTTTATTGTTGAGAGTTAAGTACAACCAACGCCTATCTACAAGAAGGAGAGTAGTATAGACCACATAATCATATTTAACACTATAATGGTGTTGAAATTGATGTGTTATAGATCCACAACGAATCAACAAGGCAAGTTAATTACCAAGTTAGTCTATGTACTCAGCTCGTTGTTTATTGTTGAGAGTGAAGTACAATCAACGCCTATCTACAAGGAGGAGAGGTAACAAAGACAACATAATCAAATTGAACACTATAATAGTGTTCAAATTGATGTATTATAGATCCACAACGAATCAACAAGGCATGTTAATACACAAAGTTAGTCTATGTACTCATCTCCAAGTTTATCGTTGAGAGTTAAGTACAACCAACGCCTATCTACAAGGAGGCGAGTAGTGAAGACAACATAATCACATTGAACACTATAATAGTGTTCCAATTGATGTATTTATATGATCCACAACGAATCAACAAGGCCGGTTAATCACCAGGTTAGTTTATGTACTCATCTCCTTGTTTATTGTTGAGAGTTAAGTACAACCAACGCCTATCTACAAGAAGGAGAGTAGTATAGACCAACATATATCATATTTAACACTATAATGGTGTTGAAATTGATGTGTTATAGATCCACAACGAATCAACAAGGCAAGTTAATTACCAAGTTAGTCTATGTACTCAGCTCGTTGTTTATTGTTGAGAGTGAAGTACAATCCAACGCCTATCTACAAGGAGGAGGGTAACAAAGACAACATAATCAAATTGAACACTATAATAGTGTTCAAATTGATGTATTATAGATCCACAACGAATCAACAAGGCATAGTTAATCACCAAAGTTAGTCTATGTACTCATCTCCATAGTTTATCGTTGAGAGTTAAGTACAACCAACGCCTATCTACAAGGAGGCGAGTAGTAAAGACAACATAATCAAATTGAACACTATAATAGTGTTTAAATTGATGTATTATAGATCCACAACAAATCAACAAGGCTATTTAATCACCTACCTTAGTCTATGTACTCAGCTCGTTGTTTATTGTTGAGAGTGAAGTACAATCAACACCTATCTACAAGGAAGAGAGTAGTACAGACAACATAATCACATTAAACACTATAATAGTGTTCAAATTGATGTATTATACATCCACAACGAATCAACAAGGCAAGTTAATCACGAAGTTAGTCTATGTACTCATCTCCTTGTTTATCGTTGAGACTTAAGTACAACCAACGCCTATCTACAAGAAGGAGAATAGTAGAGACAACATAATCACATTGAAACACTATAATAGTGTTCAAATTGATGTATTATAGATCCACAAAGATATCAACAAGGCTAGTCTAATCACCAAGTTAGTCTATGTTATTCATCTCCTTGTTTATTGTTGAGATTTAAGTACAACCAACGCCTATCTACAAGAAGGAGAGTAGTATAGACCACATAATCATATTTAACACTATAATGGTGTTGAAATTGATGGGTTATAGATCCACAACGAATCAACAAGGCAAGTTAATTACCAAGTTAGTCTATGTACTCAGCTCGTTGTTTATTGTTGAGAGTGAAGTACAATCAACGCCTATCTACAAGGAGGAGAGTAACAAAGACAACATAATCAAATTGAACACTATAATAGTGTTCAAATTGATGTATTATAGATCCACAACGAATTCAACAAGGCTAGTTAATCACCAGGTTAGTCTATGTACTCATCTCCTTGTTTATTGTTTGGAGTTAAGTACAACCAACGCCTATCTACAAGAGGAGAGTAGTAGAGACAACATAATCACATTGAACACTATAATAGTGTTCAAATTGACGTATTATAGATCCACAACGAATCAACAAGGCTTAGTTAATCACCAGGTTAGTCTATGTACTCATCTCCTTGTTTATTGTTGAGAGTTAAGTACAACCAACGCCTTATCTACAAGGAAGAGAGTAGTAGAGACAACATAATCAAATTGAACACTATAATATTTTTCAAATTGATGTATTATAGATCCACAACGAATCAACAAGGCTAGTTAATCACCATGTTAGTCTTTGTACTCATCTCCTTTTTTTATTGTTGAGAGTTAAGTACAACCAACACCTATCTACAAGGAGGCAAGAGTAGTAGAGACAACATAATCACATTGAACACTATAATAGTGTTCCAAATTGATGTATTTATATGATCCACAACGAATCAACAAGGCTGGTTAATCACCAGGTTAGTCTATGTACTCATCTCCTTGTTTATTGTTGAGAGTTAAGTACAACCAACGCCTATCTACAAGAAGGAGAGTAGTATAGACCACATAATCATATTTGAACACTATAATGGTGTTGAAATTGATGTGTTATAGATCCACAACGAATCAACAAGGCTAAGTTAATCACCAGGTTAGTCTATGTACTCATCTCGCTTGTTTATTGTTGAGAGTGAAGTACAATCCAACGCCTATCTACAAGGAGGAGAGTAGATAGAGACAACATAATCAAATTGACACACTATAATAGTGTTCAAATTGATGTATTATAGATCCAAACGAATCAACAAGGCATGTTAATCACAAGGTTAGTCTATGTACTCATCTCCAAGTTTATTGTTGAGAGTTAAGTACAACCAAACGCCTATCTACAAGGAGGCAGAGTAGTAAAGACAACATAATCACAATTGAACACTATAATAGTGTTTAAATTGATGTATTATAGATCCACAACAAATCAACAAGGCTAGTTAATCACCAAGAGTCTATGTACTCATCTCTTGTTTATGTTGAGAGTTAAGTACAACAACGCCTATCTACAAGGAGGAGAGCAGTAGAGAAAACATAATCAAATTGAACATCTATAATAGTGTTCAAATTGATGTATTATAGATCCACAACGAATCAACAAGGCTAGTTAATCACCAGTTAGTCTATTACTCATCTCCTTGTTTATTGTGAGAGTTAAGTACAACCAACGCCTATCTACAAGAAGGAGAGTAGTAGAGACAACATAATCAATTGAACACTATAATAGTGTTCCAAATTGATGTATTATATGATCCACAAACGAATCAACAAGGCTAGTTAATCACCAGGTTATATGTACTCATCTCCTTGTTTATTGTTGAGAGTTAAGTACAACCAACGCCTATCTACAAGAAGGAGAGTAGTATAGTAATGTGTTCAAATTGATGTTTATAGATCCACAACGAATCACAAGGCTAGTTAATCACCAAGTTAGTCTATGTACTCATCTCCTTGTTTATTGTGAGAGTTAAGTACAACCAACGCCTATCTACAAGGAGGAGAGTAGAGACAACATAATCAAATTGAACACTATAATAGTGTTCAAATTGATGTATTATAGATCCACAACGAATCAACAAGGCTAGTTAATCACGTTAGTCTATGTACTCATCTCCAAGTTTATTGTTGAGAGTTAAGTACAACCAACGCCTATCTACAAGGAGAGAGTAGTAAAGACAACATAATCAAATTGAACACTATAATAGTGTTTCAAATTGATGTATTATAGATCACAACGAATCAACAAGGCTATTTAATCACCAGGTTAGTCTATGTACTCATCTCCTTGTTTATTGTGAGAGTTAAGTACAACCAACGCCTATCTACAAGAAGAGTAGTAGAGACAACATAATCAACATTGAACACTATAATAGTGTTCAAATTATGTATTATAGATCCACAACGAATCAACAAGGCTAGTTAATCACAAGTTAGTCTATGTACTCATCTCCTTGTTTATGTTGAGAGTTAAGTACAACCAACGCCTATCTACAAGAGGAGAGTAGTAGAGACAACATAATCACATTAACACTATAATATAGTGTTCAAATTGATGTATTATAGATCCACAAAGATCAACAAGGCTAGTTAATCACCAAGGTTAGTCTATGTATCATCTCCTTGTTTATTGTGAGAGTTAAGTACAACCAACGCC
>CM008284.1:33472898-33485508 GCA_002319775.1 Fagopyrum tataricum
AAGTGTTCAAATTAATGTATTATTGATCTACATAGAATCAACAAGGCTAGTTAATCACCAGGATAGTCTATGTACTCATCTCCGTGTTTAATGTTTAGAGTTAATTACAACCAACGCCTATCTGGAGGAGAGCAATAGAGGCAACATAATCAAATTGAACATTATAATTGTGTTTAAATTGATGTATTATAGATCTACATCGAATCAACAAGGCTATGTAATCACCAGGTTAGCCTATAAACTCCTCTCCTTGTTTAATGTTGAGAGTTAAGTACAATCAACGCCTATCTACAAGAAGGAGAGCAGTAGAGACAACATAATCAAATTGAACATTATAATTGTGTTCAAATTGATGTATAATAGATCCACAACGAATCAACAAGGCTAGTTAATCACCAGGTTAGTCTATGTACTCATCTCCTTGTTTATTGTTTAGAGTTAAGTACAACCAATGCCTATCTACAAGGAGGAGAGCAGTAGAGGCAATATAATCAAGATGAACATTATTAATATCGTTCATATTGATGTATTATACATCCACAACGAATCAACAAGGCTAGTTAATCACCAGGTTAGTTTATGTACTCATCTCATTGTTTATTGTTAAGAGTTAAGTACAACCAACACATATCTACAAGGAGGAGAGTAGTAGAGACAACATAATCAAGATGAACATTATAATAGTGTTCAAATTGATGTATTATACATCCACAACGAATCAACAAAGCTAGTTAATTACCAGGTTAGTCTATGTACTCATCTCCTTGTTTATTGTTGAGTGTTCAGTACAACCAACGCCAATCTACAAGGAGGATAGTAGTAGAGACAACATAATCAACTTAAACACTATAATAGTATTCTAATTGATGTATTATAGATCCAAAACGAATCAACAAGGCTATGTAATCACCAGGTTAGTCTATGTACTTATCTCCTTGTTTATTGTTGAGAGTTAAGTAAAACCAACGCCTATCTAGATGGAGGAGAGTAGTAGAGACAACATAATCAAGATGAACACTATAATAGTGTTAAATTTATGTATTTTACATCCAAAACGAATCAACAAGGCTAGTTAATTACCAGGTTAGTCTATGTACTCATCTCCTTGTTTATTGTTGAGAGTTAAGTACAACCAACGCCTATCTACAAGGAGGAGAGTAGTAGAGACAACATAATCAACTTGAACACCATAATAGTGTTCAAATTGATGTATTATAGATCCACAACGAATCAACAAGGCTGTGTAATCACCAGGTTAGTCTATGTACTTATATCCTTGTTTATTGTTGATAGTTAAGTAAAACCAACGCCTATCTAGATGGAGGAGGGTAGTAGAGACAACATAATCAAGATGAACACTATAATAGTGTTAAATTTATGTATTATACATCCACAACGAATCAACAAGGCTAGTTAATTACCAGGTTAGTCTATGTACTCATCTCATTGTTTATTGTTAAGAGTTACGTACAACCAACACCTATCTACAAGGAGAAGAGTAGTAGAGACAACATAATCAACTTAAACACTATAATAGTGTTCTAATTGATGTATTATAGATCCAAAACGAATCAACAAGGCTATGTAATCACCAGGTTAGTCTATGTACTTATCTCCTTGTTTATTGTTGAGAGTTAAGTAAAACCAACGCCTATCTAGATGGAGGAGAGTAGTAGAGACAACATAATCAAGATGAACACTATAATAGTGTTCAAATTGATGTATTACACATCCACAACGAATCAAAAAGGCTAGTTAATTACCAGGTTAGTCTATGTACTCATCTCCTTGTTTATTGTTGAGAGTTAAGTACAACCAACGCCTATCTACAAGGAGGAGAGTAGTAGAGACAACATAATCAACTTGAACACCATAATAGTGTTCAAATTGATGTATTATAGATCCACAACGAATCAACAAGGCTGTGTAATCACCAGGTTAGTCTATGTACTTGTCTCCTTGTTTATTGTTGATAGTTAAGTAAAACCAACGCCTATCTAGATGGAGGAGGGTAGTAGAGACAACATAATCAAATTGAACACTATAGTTGTGTTAAAATTGATGTATTATAGATCTACAACGAATCAAAAAAGCTATGGAATCACCAGGTTAGTCTATATACTCAAGTTCCTTGTTTATTGTTGCGAGATAAGTAAACCCAATGCCTATCTACAAAGAGGAGAGTAGTAGAGACAAGATAATCAAATGAAACACTATAATAGTGTTCAAATTGATGATAGATCCAAAACGAATCAACAAGGCTATGTAATCAACAGGTTAGTCTATGTACTCATCTCCTTGTTTATTGATGAGAGTTAAGTACAACCAACGCCTATCTACATTGAGGAGAGTAGTAGAGACAACATAATCACATAAAACACTATAATAGTGTTCAAATTGATGTATTATAAATCCACATAGAATCAACAAGGCTAGTTAATCACTAAGATAGTCTATGTACTCATCTCCGTGTTTAATGTTTAGAGTTAATTACAACCAACGCCTATCTGGAGGAGAGCAATAGAGGCAACATAATCAAATTGAACATTATAATTGTGTTCAAATTGATGTATTATAGATCTACGTCGAATCAACAAGGCTATGTAATCACCAGGTTAGCCTATGTACTCATCTCCTTGTTTAATGTTGAGAGTTCAGTACAATCAACGCCTATCTACAAGGAGGAGAGCAGTAGAGACAACATAATCAAATGGAACACTATAATAGTGTTCAAATTGATGAATTATAGATCTACAACGAATCAACAAGGCTAGTTGATGTATTATAGATCCAAAACGAATCCACAACGCTATGTAATCACCAGGTTAGTCTATGTACTTATCTCCTTGTTTATTGTTAAGTGTTAAGTACAACCAACGCCTATCTACAAGGAGGATAGTAGTAGAGACAACATGATCAACTTAAACACTATAATAGTGTTCTAATTGATGTATTATAGATCTAAAACGAATCAACAAGGCTATGTAATCACCAGGATAGTCTATGTACTGATCTCCTTGTTTATTGTTTAGAGTTACGTACAACCAACGCCTATCTGGAGGAGAACAGTAGAGGCAATATAATCAAATTGAACACTACAATAGTGTTCAAATTGATGTATTATAGATCTACATCGAATCAACAAGGCAATGTAATCACCAGGTTAGTTAATGACCAGGTTAGTCTATGTACTCATATCCTTGTTTATTGTTAAGAGTTAAGTACAACCAACACCTATCTACAAGGAGGAGGGTAATAGAGACAACATAATCAAATTGAACACTATAATAGTGTTCAAATTCATGTATTATAAATCCACAACGAATCAAATTGAACATTTTAATAGTGTTCAAATTGATGTATAATAGATCCAAAACGAATCAACAAGGCTATGTAATCAACAGGTTAGTCTGTGTACTCATTTCCTTGTTTATTGTTGAGAGTTAAGTACAACCTACGCCTACAAGGAGTGGAGCAGTAGAGGCAACATAATCAAATGAAACACTGTAATAGTGTTCAAATTGATGTATTATAAATCCACAACGAATCAACAAGGTTAGTTAATCACCAGGATAGTCTATGTACTCATCTCCTTGTTTATTATTTAGAGTTAAGTACAACCAACGCCTATCAGGAGGAGAGCAGTAGAGGCAACATAATCAAATTGAAACTATAATAGTGCTCAAATTGATGTATTATAAATCAACAACGAATCAAATTGAACACTTTAATAGTGTTCAAATTGATGTATAATAGATCCAAAACGAATCAACAAGGCTATGTAATCACCAGGTTAGCCTATGTACTCATCTCCTTGTTTAATGTTGAGAGTTAAGTACAACCAACGCCTATCTACATGTAGGAGAACAGTAGAGACAACATAATCGAATTGAACACTATAAGAGTTTTCAAATTGATGTATTATAGATTAACAACGAATCAACAAGGATAGTTAAGCACCAGGTAAGTCTATGTACTAATCTCCTTGTTTATTGTTTAGAGTTAAGTACAACCAACACCTATCTACAACGAGGAGAGTAGTAGAGACAACAAAATCAAGATGAACACTATAATAGTGTTCAAATTGATGTCTTATACATCCACAACGAATCAACAAGGCTAGTTAATCACCAGGTTAGTACATGTACTCATCTCCTTGTTTATTCTTGAGAGTTAAGTACAACCAACGCCTATCTACAAGGAGGATAGTAGTAGAGACAACATAATCAACTTGAACACTATAATAATGTTCAAATTGATGTATTATAGATCCACAACGAATCAACAAGGCTAGTTAATCACCAGGATAGTCTATGTACTTATCTCCTTGTTTATTGTTTAGAGTTAAGTACAACCAACGCCTATCTGGAGGAGAGCAGTAGAGGCAACATAATCAAATGGAAAACACTATAATAGTGTTTAAATTAATGAATTATAGATCTACAACGAATCAACAAGGGTAGTTAATCACCAGGTTAGTCTGTGTACTCATCTCCTTATTTATTGTGAAGAATTCAGTACAACCAACACCTATCTACAAGGAGGAGAGTAGTAGAGACAACATAATCAAATTGAACACTATAATAGTGTTCAAATTGATGTATTATACATCCACAACGAATCAACAAGGCTAGTTAATCACCAGGTTAGTCTATGTACTCATGTCCTTGTTTATTGTTAAGAGTTAAGTACAACCAACACTTATCTACAAGGAGGAAAGTAGTACAGACAACATAATCAAGATGAACACTATTATAGAGTTCAAATTGGTGTATTATACATCCACAACGAATCAACAAGGCTAGTTAATCACCAAGTTAGTCTATGTACTCATCTCCTTATTTATTGTTTAGAGTTAATTACAACCAACGCCTCTTTGGAAGAGAGCAGTAGAGGCAACATAATCAAATTGAACATTATAATTGTGTTCAAATTAATGTATTATATATCTACATCGAATCAACAAGGCAATGTAATCACCAGGTTAGTCAATGTACTCATCTCCTTGTTTAATGTTTAGAGTTAAGTACAACCAATGCCTATCTACATGGAGGAGAACAGTAGAGACAACATAATCAAATTGAACACTATAATAGTGTTCAAATTGATGTATTATAGATCCACAACAAATCAACAAGGCTATGTAATCACTAGGTTAGCCTATGTACTCATCTCCTTCTTTAATGTTGAGAGTTAAGTATAATCAACGCCTATCTACAAGGAGGAGAGTAGTAGAGAAAACATAAGCTAATGGAACACTATAATAGTTTTCAAATTGATGAATTATAGATGTATAACGAATCAACAAGGCTAGTTAATCACCAGGTTAGTCTATGTACTCATCTCCTTATTTATTGTAATCACCAGGTTAGTCAACGCCTATCTACAAGGCTATGTAGAAGGCTATGTAATCACCAGGAGCAGTAGAGACAACATAATCAACGTTATCTACAAGGCTATGTAATCACCAGGTTAGTGTGTGTACTTATCTCCTTGTTTATTGTTGAGAGTTAAGGAAAACCAACGCCTATCTAGATGGAGGAGGGTAGTAGAGGCAACATAATAAAATTGAACACTATAGTTGTGTTCAAATTGATGTATTATAGATCCACAACGAATCAACAAGGCTATGTAATCACCAAGTTAGTCTGTGTACTCAACTCCTTGTATATTTTTGCGAGTTAAGTAAACCCAAGGCCTGTCTACAACGAGGAGAGTAGTAGAGACAACATAATCAAATGGAACACTATAATAGTGTTCAAATTGATATAATATATATCCAAAACGAATCAACAAGGGTATGTAATCAACAGGTTAGTCTATGTACTCATCTCCTTATTTATTGTTGAGAGTTAAGTACAACCAACGCCTATCTATTAGGAGGAGAACAGTAGAAGGAACATAATCAAATGGAACACTATAATAGTGTTCAAATTGATGAATTATAGATCTACAACGAATCAACAAGGCTAGTTAATCACCAGGTTAGTCTATGTACTCATCTCCTTGTTTATTGTTTAGAGTTAAGTACAACCAACACCTATCTACAAGGAGGAAAAGTAGTAGAGACAAGATAATCAAGATGAACACTATAATAGTGTTCAAATTGATGTATTATTGATCCACAATGAATCAACAAGGCTAGTTAATCACTAGGATAGTCTATGTACTCATCTCCTTGTTTATTGTTTAGAGTTAATTACAACCAACGCATATTTGGAGGAGAGCAGTAGAGGCAACATAATCAAATTGAACATTATAATTGTGTTCAAATAAATGTATTATATATACATCGAATCAACAAGGCAATGTAATCACCAGGTTAGTCAATGTACTCATCTCCTTGTTTAATGTTTAGAGTTAAGTACAACCAATGCCTATCAACATGGAGGAGAACAGTAGAGACAACATAATCAAATTGAACACTACAATAGTGTTCAAACTGATGTATTATAGATCTACATCGAATCAACCAGGTTATGTAATCACCAGGTTAGCCTATATACTCATCTCCTTGTTTAATGTTGAGAGTTAAGTACAACCAACGCCTATCTACAAGGAGGAGAGAAGTAAAGACAACAAAATCAAATGGAACACTATAATATTGTTCAAATTGATGAAATATAGATCTACAACGAATCAACAAGGCTAGTTAATCACTAGGTTAGTCTATGTACTTATCCCCTTATTTATTGTGAAGAGTTAAGTACAACCAACGCCTATCTACAAGGAGGAGAGTAGTAGAGACAACATAATCAAGATGAACACTATAATAGTTTTCAAATTGATGTATTATAAATCCACAACGAATCAACAAGGCTAGTTAATCACCAGTTTAGTCTATGTACTCCTCTCCTTGTTTATTTTTGAGAGTTAAGTACAACTAATACCTATCTAAAAGGAGGAGAGTAGTAAATATAACATAATCGAATTGAACACTATTGTTGTGTTCAAATTGATGTATTATAGATTCACAACGAATCAACAAGGATATGTAATCACCAGGTTAGTCTATATACTCAACTCCTTGTTTATTGTTGCGAGTTAAGTAAACCCAATGCCTATCTACAAGGAGGAGAGTAGTAGAGACCACATAAGCAAATGGAACACTATAATAGTGTTCAAATTGATGTATTAACGTCTATGTACTCATCTCCTTGTTTATTGTTGAGAGTTAAGTACAACCAACGCCTATCTACAAGAAGGAGAGCAGTAGAGGCAACATAATCAAATTGAACATTATAATTGTGTTCAAATTGATGTATTATAGATCTACATCGAATCAACAAGGCTATGTAATCACTAGGTTAGCCTATGTACTCATCTCCTTGTTTAATGTTGATAGTTAAGTACAATGAACGCCTATCTACAAGGAGGAGAGCAGTAGAAGCAACATAATCAAATGGAACACTATAATAGTGTTCAGAATGATGTATTATACATCCACAACGAATCAACAAGGCTAGTTAATGACCAGGTTAGTCTATGAACTCATCTCCTTGTTTATTGTTAAGAGTTAAGTACAAAATGATGTATTATTGATCCACAATGAATCAACAAGGCTAGTTAATCATCAGGATAGGCTATGTACTCATCTCCTCGTTTATTGTTTAGAGTTAAGTACAACCTACGCCTATCTGGAGGAGAGCAGTAGAGGCAACATAATCAAATTGAACACTATACTAGTGTTCAAATTAATGTATTATAGATCTACATCGAATCATCAAGGCTGTGTAATCACCAAGTTAGCCTATCTACTCATCTCCTTGTTTAATGTTGAGAGTTAAGTACAATCAACGCCTATCAACAAGAAGGAGAGCAGTAGAGACAACATAATCAAATTGAACATTATAATTGTGTTCAAATTAATGTATAATAGATCCACAACGAATCAACAAGGCTATGTAATCAACAGGTTAGTCATTGTACTCATCTCCTTGTTTATTGTTGAGAGTTAAGTACAACCAACGCCTATCTACAAGGAGGAGAACAGTAGAGGCAACATAATCAAATGAAACACTATAATAGAGTTCAAATTGATGTATTATAGATTCACAACGAATCAACAAGGCTATGTAATCACCAGGTTAGTCTATGTACTCAACTCCTTGTTTATTGTTGCGAGTTAAGTAAACCCAATGCCTATCTACAAGGAGGAGAGGAGTAGAGACAACATAATCAAATGTAACACTATAATAGTGTTCAAATTGATGTATTATAGATCCACAATGAATCAAAAAAGCTATGTAATCACCATGTTAGTCTATGTACTTATCTCCTTGTTTATTGTTTAGAGTTAAGGAAAACCAACCCCTATCTAGATGGAGGACGGTAGTAGAGACAAAATAAGCAAATTGAACACTATAGTTGTGTTCAAATTGATGTATTATAGATCCACAACGAATCAACAAGGCTTTGTAATCACCAAGTTAGTCTGTGTACTCAACTCCTTGTCTATTGTTGCGAGTTAAGTAAACCCAATGCCTGTCTGCAACGAGGAGAGTAGTAGAGACAACATAATCAAATGGAACACTATAATAGTGTTCAAATTAATGTATTATAGATCCAAAACGAATCAACAAGGCTATGTAATCAACAGGTTAGTCTATGTACTCATCTCCTTATTTATTGTTGAGAGTTAAGTACAACCAACGCCTATCTACAAGGAGAAGAATAGTAGAGGCAACATAATCAAATGAAACATTGTAATAGTGTTCAAATTGATGTATTATAAATCCACAACGAATCAACAAGGCTAGTTAATCACCAAGATAGTCTATGTACTCATCTCCTTGTTTATTGTTTAGAGTTAAGTACAACCAACGCCTATCTGAAGGAGAGTAGTAGAGGCAACATAATCAAATGGAACACTATAATAGTGTTCAAATTGATGAATTATAGATCTACAGCGAATCGACAAGGCTAGTTAATCACCAGGTTAGTCTATGTACTCATCTCCTTATTTATTGGTAAGAATTCAGTACAACCAACACCTATCTACAAGGAGGAGAGTAGTAAAGACAACATAATCAAATTGAACACTATAATAGTGTTCAAATTGATGTATTATACATCCACAACGAATCAACAAGGCTAGTTAATCACCAGGTTAGTCTATGTACTCATCTCCTTGTTTATTGTTAAGAGTTAAGTACAACCAACACCTATCTACAAGGAGGAAAGTAGTAGAGACAACATAATACGGATGAACACTATTATAGAGTTCAAATTGGTGTATTATACATCCACAACGAATCAACAAGGCTAGTTAATCACCAGGTTAGTCTATATACTCATCTCCTTATTTATTGTTTATAGTTAATTACAACCAACGCCTATTTGGAGGAGAGCAGTAGAGGCAACATAATCAAATTGAACATTATAATTGTGTTCAAATTAATGTATTATATATCTACATCGAATCAACAAGGCAATGTAATCACTAGGTTAGTCAATGTACTCATCTCCTTGTTTAATGTTTAGAGTTAAGTACAACCAATGCCTATCTACATGGAGGAGAACAGTAGAGACAACATAATCAAATTGAACACTATAATAGTGTTCAATTTGATGTATTATAGATCCACAACGAATCAACAAGGCTATGTAATCACCAGGTTAGCCTATGTACTCATCTCCTTCTTTAATGTTGAGAGTTAAGTACAATCAACGCCTATCTACAAGGAGGAGAGAGTAGAGACAACATAATAATATGGAACACTATAATAGTATTCAAATTGATGAATTATAGATCTACAACGAATCAACAAGGCTAGTTAATCACCAGGTTAGTCTATGTACTCATCTCCTTATTTATTGTAATCACCAGGTTAGTCAACGCCTATCTACAAGGCTATGTACAAGGCTATGTAATCACCAGGAGCAGTAGAGACAACATAATCAACGTTATCTACAAGGCTATGTAATCACCATGTTAGTTTATGTACTTATCTCCTTGTTTATTGTTGAGAGTTAAGGAAAACCAACGCCTATCTAGATGGAGGAGGGTAGTAGAGGCAACATAATCAAATTGAACACTATAGTTGTGTTCAAATTGATGTATTATATATCCACAACGAATCAACAAGGCTCTGTAATCACCAGGTTAGTCTATGTACTCAACTCCTTGTTTATTGTTGCGAGTTAAGTAAACCCAATGCCTGTCTACAACGAGGAGAGTAGTAGAGACAAAATAATCAAATGGAACACTATAATAGTGTTCAAATTGACGTATTATAGATCCAAAACGAATCAACAAGGGTATGTAATCAACAGGTTAGTCTATGTACTCATCTCCTTATTTATTGTTGAGAGTTAAGTACAACCAACGCTTATCTACAAGGAGGAGAAAAGTAGAGGCAACATAATCAATGAAACATTGTAATAGTGTTCAAATTGATGTATTATAAATCCACAACAAATCAACAAGACTAGTTAATCACCAGGTTAGTCTATGTACTCATCTCCTTGTTTATTGTTTAGAGTTAAGTACAACTAACGCCTATATGGAGGAGAGCAGTAGAGGCAACATAATCAAATTGACCACTATAATAGTGCTCAAATTGATGTATTATAGATCCACAAAGAATCAACAAGGCTAGTTAATCACCAGGTTAGTCTATGTACTTATCTCCTTGTTTAATGTTGAGAGTTAAGTATAATCAACGGCTATCTACAAGGAGGAGAGCAGTAGAGACAACATAATCAATTGGAACACTATAATAGTGTTCAAATTGGTGAATTATAGATCTACAACGAATCAACAAGGCTAGTTAATCACCTCGTTAGTCTTTGTACTCATCTCCTTATTTATTGTTAAGAATTTAGTACAACCAACACCTATCTACAAGGAGGAGAGTAGTAGAGACAACATAATCAAAATGAACATTATAATAGTGTTTAAATTGATGTATTATACATCCACAACGAATCAACAAGGCTAGTTAATCACCAGGTTAGTCTATGTACTCATCTCCTTGTTTATTGTTAAGAGTTAAGTACAACCAACACCTATATACAAGGAGGAAAGTAGTAGAGACAACATAATCAAGATGAACACTATAATAGTGTTCAAATTGATGTACTATTGATCCACAATGAATCAACAAGGCTAGTTAATCACCATGATAGTCTATGTACTCATCTCCTTGTTTATTGTTTAGAGTTAATTACAACCAACGCCTATTTAGAGGAGAGCAGTAGAGGCAACATAATCAAATTGAACATTATAATTGTGTTCAAATTAATGTATTATATATCTACATCGAATCAACAAGGCAATGTAATCACCAGGTTAGACAATGTACTCATCTCCTTGTTTAATGTTTAGAGTTAAGTACAACCAATGCCTATCTACATGGAGGAGAACAGTAGAGACAACATAATCAAATTGAACACTATAATAGTGTTCAAATTGATGTATTATAAATTATCAACAAGGCTAGTTAAGCACCAGGTTAGTCTATGTACTCATCTCCTTGTTTATTGTTAAGAGTTAAGTACAACCAACACCTATCTGCAAGGAGGAGAGTAGTAAAGACAACAAAATCAAGATGAACACTATTATAGTGTTCGAATTGATGTATTATACATCCACAACGAATCAACAAGGCTAGTTAATTACTAGGTTAGTCTATGTACTCATCTCCTTGTTTATTGTTAAGAGTTAAGTACTACCAACACCTATCTACAAGGAGGAGAGTAGTAGAGACAATATAATCAACTTGAACACTATAATAGTGTTCAAATTGATGTATTATAGATCCAAAACGAATCAACAAGGCTTATGTAATCAACAGGTTAGTCTATGTACTTATCTCCTTGTTTATTGTTGAGAGTTAAGTAAAACCAACGCCTATCTAGATGGAGGAGGGTAGTAGAGACAACATAATCACACTAAACACAATAAAATTGTTCAAATTGATGTATTATAGATCCACAACGAATCAACAAGGCAAGTTAATCACAAAGTTAGTCTATGTACTCATCTCCTAGTTTATCGTTGAGAGTTAAGTACAACCAACGCTTATCTATAAGGAGGCGAGTAGTACAACCTAGCGGGGATATGCCGCTAGGTTTTCCCGATCTTTCAACACCAAAACAAGAGGAGAGGTAGAGATGGAAGACGTAGAGATGATGGAGAAAACGTGGGGAGTGGTGAGTGATCTTGTGGTTGGGATGGATCTTAGCTGGATAGTCTGGACGAATCTCCTAGTCGCAATTCAACTCATCCGCTATAATCGAATACTTATTGAGGAGGAAGCGATGGACCTCAAAAGCATGCGAAGTCGCTTGAAGATCGAAGAGAGATCAATCTTAGAGTCTCACCAAGATGACGGCTCTCTCAAAGCTCCAAACAAGGGTTGGACGAGCATCTCACCCGTCCAGGTTTTTAATAGGCATCTCACCTATTCGGTTCTCGAGTCTCACGAGAAAGAAATACGAAACATATTCAAAAATGGGTTTATTCAAGTCTGATTGAAAATGAATGTCCAGCTTGCCTTATATAGGCCATGGAGGACGTCCAATACAAGCTACATGGGCTACGGGCTTGATCTAATATTGAGCCCAAACTATATAAAAAAAAGATAAAATACGAAGAGATAAGATC
>CM008284.1:33498248-33537126 GCA_002319775.1 Fagopyrum tataricum
CCAAGATGAATTTAAAATGCGTAGATACCTAGCCATTGTAGACTCTCATCTTCAACCACATTAGCTTTCACCATTGCCATTTGCATAGAGGTGTAGACCTCTTCGGCACTCATGGCTCCTTGCCTAAGATTCTCCAACCTTTGCCTCAGCTCCTAGCATAATGTTGAGGTACAAAGCGAGCTCTCATCAAGGCCTTCATTTGTTCCCATGTAGTGATGGCCGCGATCCAAGGTTCTTCTCCTTTCCTTGACAAGATGATCCCACCATACTAGTGCATAGCCTTGGAACTCCAATGATGCAAGCTGGACCTTCCTTTGCTCTCCAAAGTGATGGCAAGACCAAATTTGTTCCAATTTAGTCTCCCAATCCATGTAAGCATCCGGGTCACATTTGCCTTCAAAGCTAGGAATCTTGACCTTCACTTTCCCTATTCCATCTAGCTCTTGATAAGGCCTTACTGGCTCATATTCTCGTCCTCTCCTTGGCTGTGGTGACGCCTAGGGAACTCTCTCCCATGCCTTCTTCCTCAATATCCTCTTGTGGCTCCTGAAAATCATCCACAAAACCTTGCACATTAGGTGTTCTAGGAAGAGTGTTAGCATGTCTCATACCTTGCTCTTGAGGGGTTCTTTGAGGTGATTCATGGGGTTGTTTCTCTAGGGGCATCTCTAGACGTGCCTCCTAGCTCGAAAGTGGACCTCGCGCTGTGGCGTGGCCGTGTGTGCTGCCGAGACTCCACGTGCCAATCCGGTGGGTCAATCTTGCCACGAATCCATTAGTTGCTTCAACATAGCAAATGTCTCCGGGTGCATTGGCTCACTGCTTTGGGACTTGCTTGGACTATTAGACCTAGACATGATAAAAAAAAAACACACAAAACAAGCAAACTAGTTGAATTAGATAAACAGAAAATTCTCACAAGTGTTTACTCTCACTCTCACACTCAAGTTGTGTTGATCACAAGCTATTTGATGCAATTGACTTGGATGGATTAAAACTCCTTCTAAGATCAATGCCTTAGCTCAACTAGCACACTCCTTGGCTTGAATAAGGGTAATACACGGCTGCCTTGAAGGTTCACAACAGAAAACGTCAAGATAGACACTAAGAAATGGAGATAAGACTCAAGACTCAAAGAAAGATGCAAGAGGCTGTTATGGGACTCTCAAAGATGGTAAACTCAAGATATAATAGAATTAGAATGAAACAAGGGAGATAGACACAAAGAGACTAAGAAGAGAGCTTCACTTACCTTGTCCTTATGCAATGGAGAGAGATATGGCCGGCTGTTGGTGTTTAACGTTGGTTTTAGGTAATGGTGATGGATAAGAAATGAGGTAGGTAACTCTTGTTTGTAGTCTCAATGATCCTTTCACAATCAGATTGCAAAAACACTTGTTTTTCTAGCCTCTACACAACTTAGGTTAGTATAGGATATGATATGAAATGTCTGATAGTAGGATGATGAAATGATATGAGAAAATAATGTTTCTTTTTCTTCTTTTTTTTTTGTGGGACCTTGGCTGACGTTTTTTGGAAGGAAATGAGAGAGAAAATTAAAAAATTGTAAAGAAAAGAGAGATAACTAACTAGAAGTAGTCTCTTGTTGTTGCTACAATTTAGGAACTTTTTGTGGCCTCTCTCTTTTACTTGCAATGGCTGATCACTTATGTGAAGAGTGGTCCCCTTTTGCTTCTAAAATTGTGTTTGAACGGTTATTTGCCAAGAGGAAGCAGCTGGACGTTTTGATGAAGAAAAGGCCGATGAAAGTGATGTAGAATGGCCGGCAAATGGCGGTTTTGGATTGGCTTTCTCTCTTCTCAATAAACACAGAAACAAAGCAAATTAGACTCAAATAGACTCTTAAAATGAAGCAAATGACTCAAACAAAGAAAAGACTCAAAGAAGATACTCAAGCCGTCAATGGTGATGGCTGATTCCGGACTCGCAATCAACTAGCTCTGATACCACTTTGATGCGGGATTGGGGCGCAAATGACTAGATCTAGATTGAGAATCCTCGAAGACCAACAATGGACGTTTTTCCTTGACAAATGGCACGAAAATCAGATTGTTAGAACAAGAAATGGCGTTGAATAAATGGAAGAAAAGAGAATGAAATGGAACGTGGGAATGTATGGTAGAAGTAGATTCAAAAGAACCAAAAGACTCCCTTACAAGAACCTTGATCAGATTGATCAAAACCCAAGCAAGATGATGCCTTCAACCCTTTCTTCTAACCTTACACAAGCCTTCAATGGAGACAAGCACAAGGAGGGACTAGTATTGACTAGTAGCACCAATCTCTAAAGAGATTAACACACACAAGAACAATCTAGCAGGATTCACAACGATTCAATCAATGGCTCACTTTATTGATTGAATTTTCTGAATAGGAACAAAAGCTCTCAAAGAGACGGTTTATCAATTGGCTAAAATCTTTCTAATCAGGAAAGAAGCTAAGGGAGGCTTTTTATATGCCTAGAAAGCCTCCTATCTAAAAAAAAGGAATAACATTTGTCAAAAAAAAGACAATAAAACAAACAAAACAAACTAAAACAAAAAAAATAACCCTTAAAATGTTTTGAGCCTAAAGGTTATAAAAAAGTCTTGTATTTTATACCAAAAGATGATATAAAATACAATAGAAGCTCCAAAAGCCTCAATCTTCCATTTCTTGCAATTCCGGGACAAGTGTCTCTTCCTTGCTCTTGCATGGCTCCAAATCACGTGTGCATGGTCTCCCTTCCACGTCCAAGTCGTCGGGAATCGTCATTAACGTGACTAAGGAAGCCTTAATCAGCAATAGATCATCAATGGTCTCCTTAGGAGCTAAAGACACCAACAAGTTGGACACCTCCTCTTGATTGCCCTTGCCCTTGATCTAGTGATTGGCCCTTGCATTGTAGGACTAGTAGGGGATGTTGTGATGGTCCCTCATCATACTCCCCTTCTTCGGAAGGATTCGTCCTCGAATCATCACCATCCGCATCACTTGACTCAAAGGGACTTAGATCTCCTACGTTGAAAGTAGGACTCACTCCATAGTCCTCCGGAGCTCTAGTACATAAGCGTTGTTGCCAACCTTACGTAGTACTTTGAATGGTCCGTCTCCCCTAGGTGATAACTTGGACTTGCGCCTTTCCGGGAACCTATCCTTCCTCAAATGCAGCCACACGAGGTCTCCCGGTTCGAACAACACTTGCTTGCGGTTCCTATTAGCCTTGGCCGCCACTTGCCCTCCCTTCTCCTCTAGCCTTTTGCGTGTCCTTTCATGCATTTCCTTGATGATCTCCACCTGTTTTTCTGCATTAAAATCTACTCGCTCCTCTATGGGCAACGGTATAAGATCAAAAGGGGTCAAAGGATTCAACCCATAGACACACTCAAAAGGAGTTAGGTTAGTAGAAGAATGTAATGTACGATTATATGCAAATTCTACATGAGGCAAGACATCTTCCCAAGCTTTCAAATTATCTTTTAAAACAGCCCTCAGAATGGTTGTTAACGTCCTATTAGTTACTTCGGTTTGACCATCCGTTTGAGGATGACTAGAAGTCGAAAACAACAACTTCGTCCCTAGTTTACCCCAAAGAGTCTTCCAAAAGAAACTAAGAAACTTAACATCCCTATCACTCACTATACTCCTAGGTACTCCATGTAATCTAACAATTTCCCTAAAGAACAAGTTAGCTACATTATAAGCATCATCGGTCTTATGGCAAGCAATAAAATGGGCCATTTTAGAAAATCGATCTACCACCACAAAAATCGAATCTCTCCCCTTCTTAGTCCTAGGTAACCCAACAATGAAGTCCATACTAATATCCTCCCAAGGTGACTTAGGCGTGGGTAAGGGGTATACAATCCATGAGGTTTCAATCTAGCCTTAGCCTTTAAACACACAAGACATCTCTTAAGCAAGTTCTCTACATCTCTAAGCATATGAGGCCAATAAAAATGTGAATGCAGCATATGATAAGTCTTATCTCTCCCAAAATGCCCCATTAAGCCTCCCATATGGGCTTCCTCAACAAGTAATAGCCTAAGGGAACACTTAGGAATGCACACTTTATCAACTCTAAATAGAAAACCCTCAAACAAGTAATACTTATCAAAGGCTCCTCTAGATGCACATTGCTTAAATATGTCTCCAAAATCAGAATCATCAACATATAGATCCTTAATATAATAGAAACCTAAGACCTTAGAATCCATAGTTGTGATTAAAGAGTGTCTCCTAGAGAGAGCATCCGCTACAACATTATCCTTGCCCTTTTTATACTTTATGATATAAGGAAAAGTTTCTATAAACTCCATCCATCTACCATGTCTCCTATCTAACTTATCTTGACTCCTAAAATGTCTTAAGGACTCATGATCGGTACGTAGGACAAATTCACTAGGCCATAAATAATGTTGCCATGTTTTTAATACTCTAAACAATGCATAAAGTTCTTTATCATAGGTCGAGTAGTTTAAACATGCTCCCTTTAATTTCTCACTAAAGAAGGCTAGTGGCTTACCCTCTTGCATGAGTACTCCTCCAATGCCAATACCCGAAGCATCACACTCGACCTCAAAAGGTTTGGTGAAGTCCGGAAGAGCTAGGAGAGGTGCATGGGACAGCCGCCACTTCAACTCCTTAAACGCCTTCTCTTGAGCATCTCCCCACACAAATGGCACCTTCTTCTTTGTCAAGGACGTGAGTGGGGCTGCTATGGTGCTGAAATCTCGCACAAAACGTCTATAGAAGGTTGCTAGGCCGTGGAAACTCCTCACTTGACCGACGGTTGTGGGAGTAGGCCATTCCTGGATTGCCTTGATCTTCTCTTCATCACCTCTAGACCTCTTGTGCTCACTACAAAACCAAGAAAAACAACTTGATTAGTACTAAACTCACATTTCTTCAAATTAGCATACAAATATTCAATTCTAAGAGTTGCAAGTACTTCCCTCAAATGTTCCTCATGCTCTTCAAGTGACTTACTATAGATGAGGATGTCATCAAAGTAAACCACAACAAACCTACCAATGTAGTGTCTCAACACGTGATTCATCAATCTCATAAATGTGCTAGGAGCATTGGTTAAACCAAATGGCATCACTAGCCACTCATAAAGACCAAACTTGGTCTTGAACGCCGTTTTCCACTCATCTCCCTCCCCTCCCTCATTCTGATTTGGTGATAACCACTCCTAAGATCTATCTTAGAGAACAATGTGGCTCCATTCAACTCATCTAACATGTCATCTAAACGTGGGATAGGATGCGGTACTTAATGGTGATGTTGTTGATGGCTCTACAATCAACACACATCCTCCATGTATTGTCCTTCTTAGGCACTAAGAGGACGGGAACGGCACTAGGACTCAAACTCTCCCTTACATAACCCTTATCTAGGAGTTCTTGCACTTGGTTTTGGATCTCTTGGCTCTCCTTAGGGTTCATCCTATAGGCTGGACGGTTTGGAGTGTAGCACCGGGAATAAGATCTATTTGGTGCTCAATACCTCTAAAAGGTGGAAGGCCAGCCGAATCTCGTCGGGAAACACATCACTAAACTCATCTAGGATAGCTAGGATGGGCTTAGGTAGGGTGGCCTTGGCTTCATCACTCAAAGTCACTAAGCTCTTGCACAAGCTCACAAGAATGGCATCTAAAGGGGTGTAATCTAGGATGTACTCCTCTTGGATGCTAGAAGGACACTAGAAGGTGTGGCTAATAGGGTGGTACTAGTCTTGGCCGTGGGTTCTGATTTAGGCCGTGAGCTATCCCCTCTCTTTTTCACCCATTTTGCTCCACACTCAACTCCTTCTTTTCTCATAAAATTCAGCAATCTGCAATGGTGTCATAGGCTTAAGAGTTAGTGTTTGACCATTAAATTCAAAGGTATGCCTATTAGTAAAACCATCATGCTAACTCTCCTATCAAATTGCCATGGACGTCCCAAAAGAATATGACAAGCTTGCATGGGAACTACATCACAAATAATGGTGTCCTCATAGTTACCTAAAGTGATAGTAACTCTAGCTTGCCTATTTACTTTTAATTCTCCACAATCATTCATCCAATGCAATTTGTAAGGCCTAGGGTGATAAAATGTGGTAATTTGCAACTTATTAATCAAATCAGTGCTAGCCTATATTGCAACAACTACCTCCATCTATGATCATGTTTACACACCTTCCCTTTAATTAGACATCTAGTATGAAATAGGTTCTCTCTTTGATTATCCTCACATGGGCTACTTAGCATGCAAAGCTCTTCTAGCTATTAATGATTCTCCATGCCTCATATTCAATGCCCTCATCACTATCACTACCAATTTCATGCAATCCATAAAGGTTGTGTTATCATCGTTTTCATGCTCATCCTCACTCTCATATTGTCCAAATTGATTTAAAATCAAAATTTTCTTATTAGGACTACTGATACGGGGTTAGCCGTCAGTTGGCCCGATCTTTCAACACCAAGACTCGATATGAATAAAATGGATAAAAGGTGGAAACTTGAAAATAAAAAGATGGAGGAATGATCCAATGATGGTGAAGGATCGATAGATGGATAGATCTGGTTGAACCCTTAAGGCAACCAAGAGCACGATAGGGAAACTAAGGCCCTAACACACAACTTGGAATGAGTTGAAGAAGCCCTTCCGCTATAATCTCACACAGAGGGGAAAGCGATTGTACCCAAAGCACGAGAAGTCACCCGGAGATGATTGAGAGCACCAACTTGCCAATCCAAGTGACACAACTCAAAACAGCGCCAACGTTGTTGGGCAAACGGATTCCGCTCACACAGTAAGTTGTCTCGATTCCACGAGAAGAATATGGGATAGAAGAGAAACAATACTCGAAAGTACTTGTGTTTAATTCATTCAAAGGTAGCTATAAAGGACGTCCAACATGGCCTTATATAGGCGAGGTGGTGCGTCATTCTTAAGCTAACTATGGGCTATGGGCTTGATATGAGATCGAGTCCAATCTAGCTAAAAAGAAAGATAATATTTTTGGGCTGAAAATAGTTTATCCTAAACCCAAAAATAGGAAAGGGAAAATCATATTTTTGGATTGAGATTATATTATCCCAAAAACCCAAAAATATATGATCCTAAATTAAATAAAATATAATTCAACCCATAATAATAAAAAGGAGTATAAAATATGGGCTGAAATAATATATCTAATTAAGGCCTTATTTAACATTTAAAATAAACCCAATTAGACATATAAAATATCCAAATGATCTCCTCCTTTTCACGTAGCATTGGCAAGCTTCTCGAACCCTCCTCCTTGCCCATGCATACGTGATCATGCATGTTATCTCCCATCTCCAATCAAAGGTCTTCAATGTATTTCCGGAAATGGTCTTCTCATCTCTTTCATGAATAATCTCATTTGCATATTGAGGAATGCCCTTAATTCTTCCTCTCCTTCTCCTTAGAGTGATCAACACTCCGTGCTTCCTAGCTTCCATGTTCATGATCTCCATTCGGGCTAGGTCCTGAGATGCTCCTGCATTATTCTCCCTTTCTTGAAAAGGATTCGTCCACGAATCCTTGTTGTCCTTCCAAGTACTGATCCATGGTGGCATCCAAATGTGAGATCCGTTTGCTCCTGCTCCAAGCCGAGCTCCTACTCGTTCCCAAAGTCCTACAAATATCGTAACGAGAGCAACATTACAATTGTATTCCGAATTATCACAAGATGTGCTCAAGTTCTCATAATAAGAGGGTGAGAAAACTTCCCTAACGAGTTTAGCACTTGTGCTGAAAATTATGTTGTTCAAAAGCATGTTATCAATAAATTCAACAACACATGCATACATAAAACGATCAAGCACAACAAGTACAAAGGATATAGGTGCTTTATAGATCATAGGGACTGTTTTTCTCTGTTCCCCAAAGCTCCTTTGTAACTTATGAAGTTTCAACTTAGGGTCTTCAATATTCAATAATAATCATCCCTGAAGTCGCTTCTTCCTATAAGAGGTCTATCAACATGTAAATCTCCCAAAATATGTAAACTTAAAGTAGAGGAGAAATCATAAGACCAAAAATCAGCATACTCATTATTATAGGCAATAAAATCGGTCTGCCTAAGAAAGGGATGCATTCATAATATTAAACTTCTGAAAGTTAGTATATACAACAAGAAGTTTAACACCATTAACGTGCACATCAATAGGAGCATTTTCTACATTATGGACAATAAAATCAACATGCTCCTTAAAAGGCTCTCTAAAGTCAACAAAAGGCAAAATATGATCACAAGAAGGGCTAATAAACTTTTCAGCCATTAAATCATCATGTATCATATGTTTTCCATTAACTCTAGCCTTTGAATCATGTGGTTCATCACCAACTAACTTCTTATCACTATGATCATGCTCATCTAATCTAGAGAAAGAGGGTTTAGAATCACTCCTTGTTGGGGTTGCGGTAACCCCAATTACCTTTTCCACTGAGGATGATGAAGATGGACTACAAGGAGGCGTTTTAAGAGGTGAAGTAGGGGGCTGACGTACTTGACTGGCTCGCTCCTTTTCTTTACTCCGTGCGTCCTCTTCCTCCGCCTGACGTCGTTTTTGCTCTTCCACCATTGCAATATCTCCTGCAGTATTGGGTTTAAGAACTATGCACTCTCCACTAAAAGTAAGAGAAAATCTGTTAGTGATCTCAATATGTTCCACATTTCTCTCATGAATCCATGGAGAACCAAATAACAAATGACATTGATGCATAGGAACAACATCACATAAGATAACATCCTTATAAGCTCCTATCTTGAAGTGGACCTCGACTTGTTGGCTACTTCTCCGATCGCACGCTTACCTCACCTGAGGGGATTGGGGGTTTGAAGAAAAACAAACACGATCCCGATCTTTTAGGCCAGATAACCTATAAGGATTGGGATGGTTTAAAGTAGGAAGTTGTAGTTTCTCGACCATCTCAATGCTAGCAAGATTATGTCGACTTTCTTTATCTATAATCGTGCCAACAGTCCTGCCTTTGACTAGAGATCTAGTCTGAAACAAGTTGCTAATTTGATTTGTGCTAGATAAAGTTGGTGGCACATATTCACTTCTAATAGCATTTAAACAATCATGATCCTGTTTCAAGTAAGAAGGGTTAGGATTACTCCCTTGATGTTCTTGCTCGACTTTCTTCTTCATCTCTTGTACTGGTAGCCGTTTTTCAAAAGTAGTGAGCATCCGACCTGATCGATCATACTCATCCTTGAAGTACACACGGTCCTTGTTAAGGTTAGTGGGCTTAGGAACCCCATAGTCAACTCCTCTCCCTGAGGCACGTACATATTCCATTGGATCGTTTGGTTGATTTCTCTTATTACGTGCATCCAATACATCTAGTCTCTCCATAAACTGAGCTATTCTTGCTATTTTCGTCTCGTATTCCAAAGCACGCTGTGCGTCGGCTACTCTCTTATCACGTGCATCCAAGGCATCTAGTTTCTCCATAAACCGAGCTAGTGCGGCTTCGGATATCCCGTGCTTGCTCTCTCTTCCTGAAGCATTCATGACTCAAAACAAGCAAACACAGTAAGGTTAGTTAAAGATAAACTCTTAGACTACCCTCTTCAAGTGTCTCGCTCAGTAACCTATCTCGTAAACTTCGCAACTTCCTCTTAGCCGGTTTGCGAGGATCACTGTGAATCTACAAGATAATGTCTCAAGCAATCGACAGGTTAGTGCGTTATGCAGAAAAACAAGGAGAACGAACCAGATCTCAAAGGGAAAAGGTTTTTTATGTGGTGCTAACTAGAAAAGCAAAACTAATCTCGCCTGTAAATTTTCTCAACCAACAAATCAATGATCTTAAATAGAAAAGATAATTTGCGGCCTTTTGGAAATTAAAATACAAAAGGAAAAGGGAAGTAAAAGAGAAAAGGCAATAAGGAAAAAAAGAAACAAGTCAAAAAAGAAAAAGGTAAGCAAAAGGAAATAAGGGTAAGATAAAAAGGAAAAAGGGAAAGGGAAAAGGGAAGGAGTGCAATTTATGGTTGCCCTGCAGCGATGTAGGGAGCTCCCAGGGAAACAAATATATATCAATGATGCTCAAAAGGGACGTCTGCCAAAACAAAACTCGCACAACATGCACAACCGCGGAACTGAATGATTTAGCTCGCAAGTAATGTCCTTTTTTTTTTTTTTGTACGGCCTTTGGCCTTCTTCTCTCTTTTTTTTTTTTTTAACTAAACACTTGCGAGACTATTCACGGGCGGCGGATTGCGGCGGAGCGGCGGGCTGCGGTGGCGGGGCAGCGGCGGCGACGGAGCGGTGGCCGGCGGCTGGACTTCTTCAGCTCGGTCAATTTTTTTTTTTTTTGTGGATCTCGGTTGATGGGCCGAGATAGGTCGGGTTGGCCCGGGTTAGGGTTTAGCGACGCCGGAGGCGACGGCTAGGTTAGGGTTTAGCGACGCCGAAGGCGACGGCTAGGGTTTTGGGTAGGGTTCCGAGGGGGCGACGGCTGCGGCGCAGAGATAGAAATCTCGGCCGGGATAGGGTTTGAGTCTCGGCTGAGACCGAGGGCTGGGCGGCGGCGCCTCTAGGAGCGGCGGGAAAGGGCGGCGGTTGAGGGTGGCGGGCAAAGGCGGAGCCTTGGATGGGCGGCGCCGGTGGTGCCAAGCTGCGAGTATTTGGGCGGCGGAACGTTTTGTGGTGGATGGGTGAGATTCCGATCAAGGACGAGAAAAGATCGAATCTTAGGCAAAAATATGTATTAAAATTAACAATTGGCCACAAAAATCCTTCTTTTCAAGAAATTGAATGCGGAATTGAAAATCGCAGAAAAATAACGAGAATAGTAGAAACTAACCGTTACGGATCCTGCTCCGGTGACTCTTTTTGTGTAGAACTTCCTTGACGGATCTTGAAAGCTCGAATTTTTTTTTTTGTATATGGGACGTGAATATGGTGTTGATGAACCTGAAGCTCTGGTACCAATTTGATACGGGGTTAGCCGTCAGTTGGCCCGATCTTTCTCAACACCAAGACTCGATATGAATAAAAATCGATAAAAGGTGGAAACATGAAAATATAAAGATGGAGGAATGATCAAATGATGGTGAAGGATCGATAGATGGATAGATCTGGTTGAACCCTTAAGGCAACCATGAGCACAATAGGGAAACTAAGACCCTAACACACAACTTGGAATGACTTGAAGAAGCCCTTCCGCTATAATCTCACACAGAGGGGAAAGCGATTGTCCCCAAAGCACGAGAAGTCACCCGGAGATGATTGAGAGCACCAACTTGCCAATCCAAGTGACACAACCTGAAAACAGCGCCAAAGTTGCTGGGCAAACGGATTCCGCTCACACAGTAAGTTGTCTCGATTCCACGAGAAGAATATGGGATAGAAGAGAAACAATACTCGAAAGTACTTGTGTTTAATTCATTCAAAGGTATCTACAAAAGACGTCCAGCATGGCCTTATATAGGCGAGGTGGTGCGTCATTCTTTAGCTAACTATGGGCTATGGGCTTGATCCGAGATCGAGTCCAATCTAGCTAAAAAGAAAGATAATATTTTTGGGCTGAAAATAGTTTATCCTAAACCCAAAAATAGGAAAGGGAAAATCATATTTTTGGATTGAGATTATATTATCCCAAAAACTCAAAAATATATGATCCTAAATTAAATAAAATATAATTCAACCCATAATAATAAAAAGGAGTATAAAATATGGGCTGAAATAATATATCTAATTAAGGCCTTATTTAACATTTAAAATTAGCCCAATTAGACATGTAAAACGTCCAAATGATCTCCTCCTTTTCACGTAGCATTTGCAAGCTTCTCGAACTCTCCTCCTCGCCCATGCATACGTGATCATGCATGTTATCTCCCATTTCCAATCAAAGGTCTTCAATGTATTTCCAGAAATGGTCTTCTCATCTCTTTCATGAATAATCTCTTTTGCATATTGAGGAATGCCCTTAATTCTTCCTCTCCTTCTCCTTAGAGTGATCAACACTCCGTGCTTCCTAGCTTCCATGTTCATGATCTCCATTCGGGCTAGGTCCTGAGATGCTCCTGCATCAAGGACAATCCCTCATGTAATGACCTCTACCTTGACATTTAACACACACAATATCTCTAGAACGAAGAGTAGAGTTAGAGGTACTCCCTTTAGGACCACTTGAAGGCTCATTCAAGGGTCTAGAAGATGAATGAGGTGTTGAGCTCCTTCTTTGTGCTCCTTGGTCCATGGTTGATGCTTTTCGGTCCTCCTTGGTGGATGTAGGCTCACGGCTGTAGGACCCTTGGGGCCGGCTGTTTTGTGTTTTCCATGAGCTTGTAGCTCCAAAGCTTGTCTTGGCACCTTGTGATACAAACAGGGCGATCTAGATCGAGGAGAAACTTCAACTACTCCTTCTTGGTCGTTCGAGGCGGATCAAACAATAGAACTTGGTTGATGGGTCTTTAGAAATGGATGCGGAGCGTACGGTCGATCCGATCTAGGTCGATCAAATCATCCACGAAGTGGAGCGGGATAGTTGATCCTCCAAAAGGATCCTCGAGTATGAGTCCTTGGATCAAAGACTAGATCCAAGATAGATATTTGAGGAGGGGGAAGAAGAGTGATGCCTAAACCAAGAGGAGGATTTCCCTTCACTATTCTTGGATTCAAATTAGACATCCTTTACAAAGGAGGCCAACACATCCTTATATAGAGGGTGTTGCCTAGATACGAGCCTACGAGCCAAAACAAGTTCATAACGAAAAGCCCAAAATAGGAAAACCTAAAAGATAAGATCAAGAGGGAATATTCCACAAGAATATTCCTTCTTTTATTACATAATTCATAAAGGGAAATAACTAAGGAAAATACTCAAAACGGCAAGCTTCATGTCATGGCTAGACATGCCGCTTACGGGGTCCTCTTAGCCGGATAGACGGATGGCCTCGCCATCCGAGGGCATATCATTCTCCTCCCCTTGGCTGTGAAACGTCCTCGTTTGCACTGTCGGAAAAGAAAGGAGAGACATTGAGAACAAGACCCTTGACTTGAACTTTGGATGCTCATTCTCGGAGTCGGGCGGCTTGGACTTGTAATCTTTCAAGATGACGGTGACGCCGAGCTTGTCAAATGTGCCGTCAAGGCACGAGACCAAGTACCGGTAATGGATTAGTGACGGTTGATGGCGCCGGTACTCTTTGTAGTTGTGCACAAAGCCTTTGATGGGTGGCAAGCCGGGTGGTATAACAATGACAAACTCCGGATCGGGCGGCTCATACTTATAGTACATGTGGATGGTGTCGCCGGTGAGCTTGTCTACCATGCCGTCAAGACCATTGACGGTGCACATTTGGGGCATGCCGACAAGAATCAAAGGTGAGTCGGGAGGTAAATAATTTGACATAACAAAGACAAACCTCGGAACGGGCAGCTCAACTTTGTTGTCCATCAAGATCATAGTGCCATTGTCGGTGACGGCTTCGACTTTGTCGATGACGGTGTCTTCCTTGTCCTCTTCAAAAGACTCATCATTCAATGGATTGTCAACTTGAAGTAGAGGTGCCGGTGTAGATTCTTCAATGACTTTGCCCATGGCTTCGACTTTGTCACACAAAGAGGTGACAACCAACTCACGCCTTGGTTGT
This sequence comes from Fagopyrum tataricum, assembly GCA_002319775.1. Taxonomy (NCBI): domain Eukaryota; kingdom Viridiplantae; phylum Streptophyta; class Magnoliopsida; order Caryophyllales; family Polygonaceae; genus Fagopyrum; species Fagopyrum tataricum. The sequence goes on from CM008284.1 coordinate 33,511,884, forward strand.
GCCACCGCTTGGTAATCCTTGGGTTGGACAGCCATCTTGTGGGCAAGACCTCGGGCCTTAAAAGCTTCTAACTCTTGCTTCAAGGCAACATTTTCTCGGGTCAAGGAATCAAACTTTTGTTGTGCCTTGAAAATTCCTAGCTCACGCTTCAAAGCAACATTTTCCGCCTTGGCTAAGTCATACTTCTCTTGGGGACTCAAACACCGTTGTGGGACCACTTTGGCAACTTTTTCTCCATACAAACCAAACGGATCATCATCGTCATACATCATGATGATTTATGACGCACGGCGAAGAACAGTGATGAACATATGAATAACAACTCAAGAAAATTCAAAGAAAATTCAAGAACATTCAAAGAAAACTCAAGAACATTCAAAGAACATTCAAGAACATTCAAAGAAAATTCAAGAACAATGAAGAACGATGATGAACAATGAAGAACGGTGATGAACGATCAAGAACAAAAGTAAAGAACTTGACCTCGATCCCGAGCTCTGATACCAAACAGTAGAACTTGGTTGATGGGTCTTTAGAAATGGATGCGGAAGCGTACGGTCGATCCGATCTAAGTCGATCGAATCATCCACGAAGTGGAGCGGGATAGTTGATCCTCCAAAAGGATCCTCGAGGATGAGTCCTTGGATCAAAGACTAGATAGATCCAAGATAGATATTTGAGGAGGGGGAAGAAGAGTGATGCCTAAACCAAGAGGAGGATTTCCCTTCACTATTCTTGGATTCAAATTAGACATCCTTTACAAAGGAGGCCAACACATCCTTATATAGAGGGTGTTGCCTAGATACGGGCCTACGGGCCAAAACAAGTTCATAACGAAAAGCCCAAAATGGAAAAACCTAGTAGATAAGATCAAGAGGGAATGTTCCACAAGAATATTCCTTCTTTTATTACATAATTCATAAAGGGAAAATACTCAAAACGGCAAGCTTCATGTCATGGCTAGACATGCCGCTTATGGGGTCCTCTTAGCCGGATAGACGGATGACCTCGCCATCCGAGGGCATATCACCTTGGTTCCTAGCCTTTGTCTTCTTCTCTACTTTGATTGCCAAATGCAGCAGCTCCACCATGGTACTATAAGGATACAAATCAATTTCATTAGCCAAAGATGAGTTTAAAATGCGTAGATTCCTAGCCATTGTAGACTCCTCATTCAACCACATTAGCTTTCACCATTGCCATTTGCATAGAGGTGTAGACCTCTTCGGCACTCATGGCTCCTTGCCTAAGGTTCTCCAACCTTTGCCTCAGCTCCCTAGCATTATGTTGAGGTACAAAACGAGCTCTCATCAAGGCCTTCATTTGTTCCCATGTAGTGATGGCCGGATCCAAGGTTCTTCTCCTTTCCTTGACAAGATGATCCCACCATACTAGTGCATAGCCCTGGAACTCCAGTGATGCAAGTTGGACCTTCCTTTGCTCTCCAAAGTGATGGCAAGACCAAATTTGTTCCAATTTAGTCTCCCAATCCATGTAAGCATCCGGGTCACACTTGCTTTCAAAGCTAGGAATCTTGACCTTCACTTTCCCTATTCCATCCAGCTCTTGATAAGGCCTAAATGGCTCATATTCTCGTCCTCTCCTTGGCTGTGGGTGACGCCTAGGGAACTCTCTCCACATGCCTTCTTCCTCAATATCCTCTTGTGGGTCCTGAAAATCATCCACAAAACCTTGCACATTAGGTGTTCTAGGAAGAGTGTTAGCATGTCTCATACCTTGCCCTTGAGGGGTTCTTTGAGGTGATTCATGGGCTGTTTCTCTAGGGGCATCTCTAGACGTGCCTCCTATCTCGAAAGTGGACCTCGGCTGTGGCGTGGCCGTGTGTGCTGGCCGAGACTCCAACGTGCCAATCCGGTGGGTCAATCTTGCCACCGAATCCATTAGTTGCTTCAACATAGCAAATGTCTCCGGTGCATTGGTTCACTACTTTGGGACTTGCTTGGACTATTAGACCTAGACATGATAAAAAAAAACACACCAAACAAGCAAACTAGTTGAATTAGATAAAACAGAAAATTCTCACAAGTGTTTACTCTCACTCTCACACTCAAGTTGTGTTGATCACAAGCTATTTGATGCAATTGACTTGGAGGGATTAAAACTCCTTCTAAGATCAATGCCTTAGCTCAACTAGCACACTCCTTGGCTTGAATAAGGGTAATACACGGCTGCTTGAAGGTTCACAACAGAAAAACGTTATGATAGACACTAAGAAAAGGAGATAAGACTCAAGACTCAAAGAAAGATGCAAGAGGCTGTTATGGACTCTCAAAGATGGTAAACTCAAGATATGATAGAATTAGAATGAAACAAGAAAGATAGACACACAAGAGACTAAGAAGAGAGCTTCACTTACCTTGTCCTTATGCAATGGAGAGAGATATGGCCGGCTGTGGTGTTAACGTTGGTTTTAGGTAATGGTGATGGATAAGAAATGAGGTAGGTAACTCTTGTTTGTAGTCTCAATGATCCTTTCACAATCAGATTGCAAAAACACTTGTTTTTCTAGCATCTACACAACTTAGGTTAGTATAGAATATTGATATTATATGTATGATAGATTGGAAAGACGAAATGATATGAGAAAATGTTCTTTCTTTCTTTTTTTTTATAAAAGTAGGACCTTGGTTGACGTTCTTTTTGGAATAAAATAGGAGAGAGGAATGAAAATAAAACTGAAAAGAAAAAGAGATAACTAACTAGAAGTAGTCTCTTGGTTGTTGCTACAATTTAGGAGCTTTTGTGGCCTCTCTCTTCTATTTTGCAACGTCTGATTTGTCTTTGGAAGAGTGGTCCTCTTTTGCTTCTAAAATTGTGTTGGAACGGTTATTTGGAAAGAGAAAAAGAGCTGGACATTCTTGATGAAGAAAAGGCCGATGAAAGTGATGTAGAATGGCCGGAAAATGGTGGTTTTGGCTTGGTTTTCTTTCTTCTCCAATAAACACAAGAAACAAAGCAAATTAGACTCAAATAGACTCTTAAAAAGAAGCAAATGACTCAAACAAAGAAAAGACTCAAAGAAGATACTCAAACCGTCAATGGTGATGGCTGATTCCGGACTCGCAATCAACTAGCTCTGATACCACTTTGATGCGGGATTGAGGCCGCAAATGAGTAGATCTAGATTGGGAATCCTCGAAGACCAACAATGGACGTTTTTCCTTGACAAATGGCACGAAAATCAGATTGTTTAGAACAAGAAATGGCGTTGGAAAAAATGGAAGAAAAGAGAATGAAATGGAACGTGGAATGTATGGTAGAAGTAGATCCAAAAGAACCAAAAGACTCCCTTACAAGAACCTTGATCAGATTGATCAAAACCCAAGCAAGATGATGCCTTCAACCCTTTCTTCTATAACCTTACACAAGCCTTCAATGGAGACAAGCACAAGGAGGGACTAGTATTGACTAGTAGCACAAATCTCTAAAGATATTAACACACACAAGAACAATCTAGCAGGGATTCACAATGATTCAATCAATGGCTCACTCTATTGATTGAATTTTCTGAATAGGAACAAAAGCTCTCAAAGAGACGGTTTATCAATTGGCTAAAATCTATCTAATCAGGAAAGAAGCTAAGGGAGGCTTTTTATATGCCTAGAAAGCCTCTTATCTAAAAAAAAAAAGGAATAACATTTGTTAAAAAAGACAATAAAACAAATAAAACAACTAAAACAAATTAAAATAACCCTTAAAATATTTTGAGCCTAAAGGTTATAAAAAGTCTTGTATTTTATACCGAAAGATGATATAAAATACAAAAGAAGCTCCAAACGCCTCAATCTTCCATTTCTTGCAATTCCGGGACAAGTGTCTCTTCCTTGCTCTTGCATGGCTCCAAATCACGTGTGCATGGTCTCCATTCCACGTCCAAGTCGTCGGGAATCGTCATTAACGTGACTAAGGAAGCCTCAATCAGTAATAGATCATCAATGGTCTCCTTAGGAGCTAAAGACACCAACAACTTGGACACCTCCTCTTGAATTGCTCTTGCCCTTGATCTAGTGATTGGCCCTTGCATTGTAGGACTAGTAGGGGTTGTTGGTGATGGTCTCTCATCAGCAACCAAGAGCACGATAGGTAAACTAAGGCCCCAACACACAACTTGGAATGACTTGAAGAAGCCCTTCCGCTATAATCTCACACAGAGGGGAAAGCGATTGTCCCCAAAGCACGAGAAGTCACCCGGAGATGATTGAGAGCACCAACTTGCCAATCCAAGTGACACAACTCAAAACAGCACCAAAGTTGCTGGGCAAACGGATTCCGCTCACACAGTAAGTTGTCTCGATTCCACGAGAAGAGTATGGGATAGAAGAGAAACAATACTCGAAAGTACTTGTGTTTAATTCATTCAATGTTGACCGAAAGAGACGTCCACCCTAGGCCTTATATAGGCTAGAGGTGCGTCATCTAGGGTTTCCTACGGCTATGGGCTTGATCCAAGATCGAGCCCATTCTAACTTAAAAGATAAGATCAAATCTCCAAGAGATAAGATCAAAAATAAAAGAGAAATAAAATAAAACGAATAATTAAAAGAAGCCCATCTTTTATTTAAAAGATGTGCAAGAATGGGCTTTAAAATAAGAAGCAAGCTGGGCCTAATTTAGCCACTTAAATTAGCCCGAATTCTCCTTTCTTCCAATGCAGCCCGTCATGCTTTGTCTTCATACGGACCAAGTGGACTCGGCCGTCTCTCTCCACATCTCGGTCAAGCTCTCTCTCCACATCTCGGTCGAGATCGTCTCCATGGGTAACTCGTCTCTTCTTGCTGCTAGAACCTTCAGTGTAAGGGAATGAGGTCGAGCTAAGGGATGCTCCTGCATCATCTTATCTCTTAAAGATTTGATTATATTTTATTTAGTTTGATCTTATCTCTTAAAGATTTGATCTTATCTTTTAGTTAGAAGATCATATCTCTTAAAGATTCGATCTTATCTCTTCGTATTTTATCTTTTTTTTATATAGTTTGGGCTCAATATTAGATCAAGCCCGTAGCCCATGTAGCTTGTATTGGACGTCCTCCATGGCCTATATAAGGCAAGCTGGACATTCATTTTCAATCAGACTTGAATAAACCCATTTTTGAATATGTTTCGTATTTCTTTCTCGTGAGACTCGAGAACCGAATAGGTGAGATGCCTATTAAAAACCTGGACGGGTGAGATGCTCGTCCAACCCTTGTTTGGAGCTTTGAGAGAGCCGTCATCTTGGTGAGACTCTAAGATTGATCTCTCTTCGATCTTCAAGCGACTTCGCATGCTTTTGAGGTCCATCGCTTCCTCCTCAATAAGTATTCGATTATAGCGGATGAGTTGAATTGCGACTAGGAGATTCGTCCAGACTATCCAGCTAAGATCCATCCCAACCACAAGATCACTCACCACTCCCCACGTTTTCTCCATCATCTCTACGTCTTCCATCTCTACCTCTCCTCTTGTTTTGGTGTTGAAAGATCGGGAAAACCTAGCGGCATATCCCCGCTAGGTTGTACTACTCGCCTCCTTATAGATAAGCGTTGGTTGTACTTAACTCTCAACGATAAACTAGGAGATGAGTACATAGACTAACTTTGTGATTAACTTGCCTTGTTGATTCGTTGTGGATCTATAATACATCAATTTGAACAATTTTATTGTGTTTAGTGTGATTATGTTGTCTCTACTACTCTCCTCCTTGTAGATAGGCGTTGGTTGTACTTAACTCTCAACAATAAACAAGGAGATGAATACAAAGACTAACCTGGTGATTAACTAGCCTTGTTGATTCGTTGTGGATCTATAATGCATCAAATTGAACACTATTATAGTGTTCAATTTGATTATGTTGTCTCTACTACTCTCTTCCTTGTAGATAGGCGTTGGTTGTACTTAACTCTCAACAATAAACAAGGAGATGAATACACAGACTAACTTGGTGATTGACTTGCCTTGTTGAATCTTTGTGGATCTATAATACATCAATTTGAACACTATTATAGTGTTATATGTGATTATGTTGTCTCTACTATTCTCCTTCTTGTAGATAGGCGTTGGTTGTACTTAACTCTCAACGATAAACAAGAAGATGAGTACATATACTAACTTCGTGATTAACTTGCCTTGTTGATTCGTTGTGGATCTATAATACATCAATTTGAACACTATTATAGTGTTTAATGTGATTATGTTGTCTGTACTACTCTCTTCCTTGTAGATAAGCGTTGGTTGTACTTAACTCTCAACAATAAACAAGGAGATAAGTACATAGACTAAGGTAGGTGATTAAATAGCCTTGTTGATTTGTTGTGGATCTATAATACATCAATTTAAACACTATTATAGTGTTCAATTTGATTATGTTGTCTTTACTACTCGCCTCCTTGTAGATAGGCGTTGGTTGTACTTAACTCTCAACGATAAACTTGGAGATGAGTACATAGACTAACTTTGTGATTAACATGCCTTGTTGATTCGATGTGGATGTATAATACATCAATTTGAACACTATTATAGTGTTCAATTTGATTATGTTGTCTTTATTACTCTCCTCCTTGTAGATAGGCGTTGATTGTACTTCACTCTCAACAATAAACAACGAGCTGAGTACATAGACTAACTTGGTAATTAACTTGCCTTGTTGATTCGATGTGGATCTATAACACATCAATTTCAACACCATTATAGTGTTAAATATGATTATGTGGTCTATACTACTCTCCTCCTTGTAGATAGGCGTTGGTTGTACTTAACTCTCAACAATAAACAAGGAGATGAGTACATAGACTAACCTGGTGATTAACCAGCCTTTTTGATTCGTTGTGGATCATATAAATACATCAATTGGAACACTATTATAGTGTTCAATGTGATTATGTTGTCTTTCCTACTCGCCTCCTTGTAGATAGGCGTTGGTTGTACTTAACTCTCAACGATAAACTTGGAGATGAGTACATAGACTAACTTTGTGATTAACATGCCTTGTTGATTCGTTGTGGATCTATAATACATCAATTTGAACACTATTATAGTGTTCAATTTGATTATGTTGTCTTTGTTACCCTCCTCCTTGTAGATAGGCGTTGATTGTACTTCACTCTCAACAATAAACAACAAGCTGAGTACATAGACTAACTTGGTAATTAACTTGCCTTGTTGATTCGTTGTGGATCTATAACACATCAATTTCAACACCATTATAGTGTTAAATATGATTATGTGGTCTATACTACTCTCCTTCTTGTAGATAGGCGTTGGTTGTACTTAACTCTCAACAATAAACAAGGAGATGAATACATAGACAAACCTGGTGATTAACCAGCCTTGTTGATTCGTTGTGGATCATATAAATACATCAATAGGCGTTGATTGTACTTCACTCTCAACAATAAACAACGAGCTGAGTACATAGACTAACTTGGTAATTAACTTGCCTTGTTGATTCGTTGTGGATCTATAACACATCAATTTCAACACCATTATAGTGTTAAATATGATTATGTGGTCTATACTACTCTCCTTCTTTTAGATAGGCGTTGGTTGTACTTAAATCTCAACAATAAACAAGGAGATGAATACATAAACTAACCTGGTGATTAACCTTGTGATGATTTAATCATACAAGCATTGATTGTACATCGTTGTGGATCATATAAAACATACAATTGAACACTATTATAGTGTTAATGTGATTATGTTGTCTTTTTCCCTTGTGATGCGTTTTGTACTTAACTCTCAACGATAAACTGAGATATACATAGACTAACTTGTGATTAACATCCTTGTTGATTCGTTGTGGATCTATAATACATCAATTTGAACACTATTATAGTGTTCAATTTGATTATGTTGTCTCTACTGTTCCTCCTTCCTTGTAGATAGGCGTTGTTGTACTTAACGTCTCAACAATAAACAAGGAGCTGAGTACATAGACTAACTTGGTAATTAACTTGCCTTGTTGATTCGTTGTGGATCTATAACACATCAATTTCAACACCATTATAGTGTTAAATATGAATATGTGGTCTATACTACTCTCCTTCTTGTAGATAGGCGTTGGTTGTACTTAACTCTCAACAATAAACAAGGAGATGAGTACATAGACTAACCTGGTGATTAACTAGCCTTGTTGATTCGTTGTGGATCTATAAATACATCAATTTGAACACTATTATAGTGTTCAATGTGATTATGTTGTCTTCTACTACTCCTCCTTGTAGATAGGCGTTGGTTTGTACTTAACTCTCAACAATAAACAAGGAGATGAGTACATAGACTAACTTTGTGATTAACTAGCCTTGTTGATTCGTTGTGGATCTATAATACATCAATTTGAACACTATTATAGTGTTCAATTTGATTATGTTGTCTTTACTACTCTCCTCCTTGTAGATAGGCGTTGGATTGTACTTAACTCTCAACAATAAACAAGGAGATGAGTACATAGACTAACCTGGTGATTAACTTAGCCTTGTTGATTCGTTGTGGATCTATAACTACATCAATTTGAACACTATTATAGTGTTCAATGTGATTATGTTGTCTATACTACTCTCCTTCTTGTAGATAGGCGTTGGTTGTACTTAACTCTCAACAATAAACAAGGAGATGAGTACATAGACTAACCTGGTGATTAACTAGCCTTGTTGATTCGTTGTGGATCTATAATACATCAATTTGAACACTATTATAGTGTTCAATTTGATTATGTTGTCTCTACTACTCTCCTCCTTGTAGATAGGCGTTGGTTGTACTTAACTCTCAACAATAAACAAGGAGATGAGTACATAGACTAACTTGGTGATTAACTAGCCTTGTTGATTCGTTGTGGATCTATAATACATCAATTTGAACACTATTATAGTGTTCAATATGATTATGTTGTCTCTACTGCTCTCCTTCTTGTAGATAGGCGTTGGTTGTACTTAACTCTCAACAATAAACAAGGAGATGAGTACATAGACTAACTTGGTGATTAACTAGCCTTGTTGATTCGTTGTGGATCTATAATACATCAATTTGAACACTATTATAGTGTTCAATGTGATTATGTTGTCTCTACTGCTCTCCTCTTGTAGATAGGCGTTGGTTGTACTTAACTCTCAACAATAAACAAGGAGATGAGTACATAGACTAACTTGGTGATTAACTAGCCTTGTTGATTCGTTGTGGATCTATAATACATCAATTTGAACACTATTATAGTGTTCAATTTGATTATGTTGTCTGCTACTACTCTCTTCCTTGTAGATAGGCGTTGGTTGTACTTAACTCTCAACAATAAACAAGGAGATGAAGTACATAGACTAACGTTGGTGATTAACTAGCCTTGTTGATTTGTTGTGGATCTATAATACATCAATTTGAACACTATTATAGTGTTCAATTTGATTATGTTGTCTCTACTACTCTCCTCCTTGTAGATAGGCGTTGGTTGTACTTAACTCTCAACAATAAACAAGGAGATGAGTACATAGACTAACCTGGTGATTAACTAGCCTTGTTGATTCGTTGTGGATCTATAATACATCAATTTGAACACTATTATAGTGTTCAATTTGATTATGTTGTCTCTTACTACTCTCCTCCTTGTAGATAGGCGTTGGATTGTACTTAACTCTCAACAATAAACAACGGAGATGAGTACATAGACTAACTTGGTGATTAACTTGCCTTGTTGATTCGTTGTGGATCTATAACTACATCAATTTGAACACTATTATAGTGTTCAAATATGATTATGTTGTCTATACTACTCTCCTTCCTTGTAGATAGGCGTTGGTTGTACTTAACTCTCAACAATAAACAAGGAGATGAGTACATAAACTAACCTGGTGATTAAACTCAGCCTTGTTGATTCGTTGTGGATCTATAATACATCAATTTGAACACTATTATAGTGTTCAATGTGATTATGTTGTCTCTACTACTCTCCTGCTTGTAGATAGGCGTTGGTTGTACTTAACTCTCAACAATAAACAAGGAGATGAGTACATAGACTAACTTGGTGATTAACTAGCCTTGTTGATTCGTTGTGGATCTATAATACATCAATTTGAACACTATTATAGTGTTCAATGTGATTATGTTGTCTCTACTACTCTCTTCCTTGTAGATAAGCGTTGGTTGTACTTAACTCTCAACAATAAACAAGGAGATGAGTACATAGACTAACCTGGTGATTAACTAGCCTTGTTGATTCGTTGTGGATCTATAATACATCAATTTGAACACTATTATAGTGTTCAATGTGATTATGTTGTCTCTACTACTCTCCTCACTTGTAGATAGGCGTTGGTTTGTATTTAACTCTCGACAATAAACAAGAGATGAGTACATAGACTAACTGGTGATTAACTGCCTTGTTGATTCGTTGTGGATCTATAATACATCAATTTGAACACTATTATAGTGTTCAATTTGATTATGTTGTCTTTGTTACTCTCTCTTGTAATAGGCGTTGATTTGTATCTTACTCTCACAATAAACAACGAGCTGAGTACATAGACTAACTTGGTAATTAACTTGCCTTGTTGATTCGTTGTGGATCTATAAACATCAATTTCAACACCATTATAGTGTTAAATATGATTATGTGGTCTATACTACTCTCCTTCTTGTAGATAGGCGTTGGTTGTACTTAACTCTCAACAATAAACAAGGAGATGAATACATAAACTAACCTGGTGATTAACCAGCCTTGTTGATTCGTTGTGGATCTATAATACATCAATTTGAACACTATTATAGTGTTTAATGTGATTATGTTGTCTCTACTATTCTCCTTCTTGTAGATAGGCGTTGGTTGTACTTAACTCTCAACGATAAACAAGGAGATGAGTACATAGACTAACTCGTGATTAACTTGCCTTGTTGATTCGTTGTGGATCTATAATACATCAATTTGAACACTATTATAGTGTTTAATGTGATTATGTTGTCTGTACTACTCTCTTCCTTGTAGATAAGCGTTGGTTGTACTTAACTCTCAACAATAAACAAGGAGATAAGTACATAGACTAAGGTAGGTGATTAAATAGCCTTGTTGATTTGTTGTGGATCTATAATACATCAATTTAAACACTATTATAGTGTTCAATTTGATTATGTTGTCTTTACTACTCGCCTCCTTGTAGATAGGCGTTGGTTGTACTTAACTCTCAACGATAAACTTGGAGATGAGTACATAGACTAACTTTGTGATTAACATGCCTTGTTGATTCGTTGTGGATCTATAATACATCAATTTGAACACTATTATAGTGTTCAATTTGATTATGTTGTCTTTGTTACTCTCCTCCTTGTAGATAGGCGTTGATTGTACTTCACTCTCAACAATAAACAACGAGCTGAGTACATAGACTAACTTGGTAATTAACTTGCCTTGTTGATTCGTTGTGGATCTATAACACATCAATTTCAACACCATTATAGTGTTAAATATGATTATGTGGTCTATACTACTCTCCTTCTTGTAGATAGGCGTTGGTTGTACTTAACTCTCAACAATAAACAAGGAGATGAGTACATAGACTAACCTGGTGATTAACCAGCCTTGTTGATTCGTTGTGGATCATATAAATACATCAATTGGAACACTATTATAGTGTTCAATGTGATTATGTTGTCTCTACTACTCTTTTTCTTGTAGATAGGTGTTGGTTGTACTTAACTCTCAACAATAAAAAAGGAGATGAGTACAAAGACTAACATGGTGATTAACTAGCCTTGTTGATTCGTTGTGGATCTATAATACATCAATTTGAAAACTATTATAGTGTTCAATTTGATTATGTTGTCTCTACTACTCTCCTCCTTGTAGATAGGCGTTGGTTGTACTTAACTCTCAACAATAAACAAGGAGATGAAATACATAGACTAACCTAGGTGATTAACTAGCCTTGTTGATTCGTTGTGGATCTATAATACAGTCAATTTGAACACTATTATAGTGTTCAATGTGATTATGTTGTCTGTACTACTCTCCTCCTTGTAGATAGGCGTTGGTTGTACTTAACTCTCAACAATAAACAAGGAGATGAGTACACAAACTAACCTGGTGATTAACTAGCCTGTTGATTCGTTATGGATCTATAATACATCAATTTGAACACTATTATAGTGTTCAATTTGATTATGTTGTCTTTGTTACTCTCCTCCTTGTAGATAGGCGTTGATTGTACTTCACTCTCAACAATAAACAACGAGCTGAGTACATAGACTAACTTGGTAATTAACTTGCCTTGTTGATTCGTTGTGGATCTATAACACATCAATTTCAACACCATTATAGTGTTAAATATGATTATGTGGTCTATACTACTCTCCTTCTTGTAGATAAGGCGTTGGTTGTACTTAACTCTCAACAATAAACAAGGAGATGAGTACATAGACTAACCTGGTGATTAACTAGCCTTGTTGATTCGTTGTGGATCATATAAATACATCAATTTGAACACTATTATAGTGTTCAATGTGATTATGTTGTCTTACTACTCGCCTCCTTGTAGATAGGCGTTGGTTGTACTTAACTCTCAACGATAAACTTGGAGATGAGTACACTAGACTAACTTTGTGATTAACATGCCTTGTTGATTCGTTGTGGATCTATAATACATCAATTTGAACACTATTATAGTGTTCAATTTGATTATGTTGTCTTTGTTACCTCCTCCTTGTAGATAGGCGTTGATTGTACTTCACTCTCAACAATAAACAACGAGCTGAGTACATAGACTAACTTGGTAATTAACTTGCCTTGTTGATTCGTTGTGGATCTATAACACATCAATTTCAACACCATTATAGTGTTAAATATGATTATGTGGTCTATACTACTCTCCTTCTTGTAGATAGGCGTTGGTTGTACTTAACTCTCAACAATAAACAAGGAGATGAATACATAGACTAACCTTGGTGATTGACTTGCCTTGTTGATTCGTTTGTGGATCTATAATACATCAATTTGAACACTATTATAGTGTTAATGTGATTATGTTGTCTCTACTATTCTCCTTCTTGTAGATAGGCGTTGGTTGTACTTAACTCTCAACGATAAACTAGGAGATGAGTACATAGACTAACTTCGGTGATTAACTTGCCTTGTTGATTCGTTGTGGATCTATAATACATCAATTTGAACACTATATAGTGTTTAAATGTGATTATGTTGTCTGTACTACTCTCTTCCTTGTAGATAAGCGTTGGTTGTACTTAACTCTCAACAATAAACAAGGAGATAAGTACATAGACTAAGGTAGGTGATTAAATAGCCTTGTTGATTTGTTGTGGATCTATAATACATCAATTTAAACACTATTATAGTGTTCAATTTGATTATGTTGTCTTTACTACTCGCCTCCTTGTAGATAGGCGTTGGTTGTACTTAACTCTCAACGATAAACTTGGAGATGAGTACATAGACTAACTTTGTGATTAACATGCCTTGTTGATTCGTTGTGGATCTATAATACATCAATTTGAACACTATTATAGTGTTCAATTTGATTATGTTGTCTTTGTTACCTCTCCTCCTTGTAGATAGGCGTTGATTGTACTTCACTCTCAACAATAAACAACGAGCTGAGTACATAGACTAACTTGGTAATTAACTTGCCTTGTTGATTCGTTGTGGATCTATAACACATCAATTTCAACACCATTATAGTGTTAAATATGATTATGTGGTCTATACTACTCTCCTTCTTGTAGATAGGCGTTGGTTGTACTTAACTCTCAACAATAAACAAGGAGATGAGTACATAGACTAACCTGGTGATTAACCAGCCTTGTTGATTCGTTGTGGATCATATAAATACATCAATTGGAACACTATTATAGTGTTCAATGTGATTATGTTGTCTCTACTACTCCTTCTTGTAGATAGGTGTTGGTTGTACTTAACTCTCAACAATAAAAAAGGAGATGAGTACATAAGACTAACATGGTGATTAACTTGCCTTGTTGATTCGTTGTGGATCTATAATACATCAATTTGAAACAATATTATAGTGTTTCAATGTTGATTATGTTGTCTTCTAACTTAACTCTTCTTCCTTGTAGCATAAGGCGTTTTGGTTGTACTTAAACTCTCAACAATAAACAAGGAGATGATAAATACATAGACTAATAGCTGCTAGGTGATTAACTAGACCTTGTTGATTCGTTGTGGATCTATAATACGTCAATTTTGAACACTATTATAGTGCTCAATGTGATTATGTTGTCTGTACTACTCTCCTCCTTGTAGATAGGCGTTGGTTGTACTTAACTCACAACAATAAACAAGGAGATCAGTACACAAACTAACCTGGTGATTAACTAGCCTGTTAATTCCTTATGGATCTATAATACATCAATTTGAACACTATTATAGTGTTCAATTTGATTATGTTGTCTTTGTTACTCTCCTCCTTGTAGATAGGCGTTGATTGTACTTCACTCTCAACAATAAACAACGAGCTGAGTACATAGACTAACTTGGTAATTAACTTGCCTTGTTGATTCGTTGTGGATCTATAACACATCAATTTCAACACCATTATAGTGTTAAATATGATTATGTGGTCTATACTACTCTCCTTCTTGTAGATAGGCGTTGGTTGTACTTAACTCTCAACAATAAACAAGGAGATGAATACATAGACAAACCTGGTGATTAACCAGCCTTGTTGATTCGTTGTGGATCATATAAATACATCAATTGGAACACTATTATAGTGTTCAATGTGATTATGTTGTCTTTACTACTCGCCTCCTTGTAGATAGGCGTTGGTTGTACTTAACTCTCAACGATAAACTTGGAGATGAGTACATAGACTAACTTTGTGATTAACATGCCTTGTTGATTCGTTGTGGATCTATAATACATCAATTTGAACACTATTATAGTGTTCAATTTGATTATGTTGTCTTTGTTACTCCTCCTCCTTGTAGATAGGCGTTGATTGTACTTCACTCTCAACAATAAACAACGAGCTGAGTACATAGACTAACTTGGTAATTAACTTGCCTTGTTGATTCGTTGTGGATCTATAAACATCAATTTCAACACCATTATAGTGTTAATATGATTATGTGGTCTATACTACTCTCCTTCTTGTAGATAGGCGTTGGTTGTACTTAACTCTCACAATAAACAAGGAGATGAATACATAGACTAACTTGGTGATTGAACTGCTTGTTGAATTCGTTGTGGATCTATAATACATCAATTTGAACACTATTATAGTGTTAATGTGATTATGTTGTCTCTACTATTCTCCTTCTTGTAGATAGGCGTTGGTTGTACTTAACTCTCAACGATAAACAAGGAGATGAGTACATAGACTAACTTCGTGATTAACTTGCCTTGTTGATTCGTTGTGGATCTATAATACATCAATTTGAACACTATCTATAGTGTTTAATGTGATTATGTTGTCTGTACTACTCTCTTCCTTGTAGATAAGCGTTGGTTGTACTTAACTCTCAACAATAAACAAGGAGATAAGTACATAGACTAAGGTAGGTGATTAAATAGCCTTGTTGATTTGTTGTGGATCATATAATACATCAATTTGAACACTATTATAGTGTTCAATTGATTATGTTGTCTTTACTACTCGCCTCCTTGTAGATAGGCGTTGGTTGTACTTAACTCTCAACGATAAACTTGGAGATGAGTACATAGACTAACTTTGTGATTAACATGCCTTGTTGATTCGTTGTGGATCTATAATACATCAATTTGAACACTATTATAGTGTTCAATTTGATTATGTTGTCTTTGTTACTCTCCTCCTTGTAGATAGGCGTTGGATTGTACTTCACTCTCAACAATAAACAACGAGCTGAGTACATAGACTAACTTGGTAATTAACTTGCCTTGTTGATTCGTTGTGGATCTATAACACATCAATTTCAACACCATTATAGTGTTAAATATTGATTATGTGGTCTATACTACTCTCCTTCTTGTAGATAGGCGTTGGTTGTACTTAACTCTCAACAATAAACAAGGAGATGAGTACATAGACTAACCTGGTGATTAACCAGCCTTGTTGATTCGTTGTGGATCATATAAATACATCAATTGGAACACTATTATAGTGTTCAATGTGATTATGTTGTCTTCTACTACTCTCTCTTGTAGATAGGCGTTGGTTGTACTTAACTCTCAACATAAAACTAGGAGATGAGTACATAGACTAACTTGGTGATTAACTATGCCTTGTTGATTCGTTGTGGATCTATAATACATCAATTTGAACACTATTATAGTGTTCAATTTGATTATGTTGTCTTTGTTACTCTCCTCCTTGTAGATAGGCGTTGATTGTACTTCACTCTCAACAATAAACAAGGAGCTGAGTACATAGACTAACTTGGTAATTAACTTGCCTTGTTGATTCGTTGTGGATCTATAATACATCAATTTGAACACTATTATAGTGTTAATTGATTATGTTGTCTATACTACTCTCTCCTTGTAGATAGGCGTTGGTTGTACTTAACTCTCAACAATAAACAAGGAGATGAATACATAGACTAACCTGGTGATTAACTAGCCTTGTTGATTCGTTGTGGATCTATAATACATCAATTTGAACACTATTATAGTGTTCAATGTGATTATGTTGTCTTACTACTCGCCTCCTTGTAGATAGGCGTTGGTTGTACTTAACTCTCAACAGATAAACTAGGAGATGAGTACATAGACTAACTTTGTGATTAACTATGCCTTGTTGATTCGTTGTGGATCTATAATACATCAATTTGAACACTATTATAGTGTTCAATTTGATTATGTTGTCTTTGTTACTCTCCTCCTTGTAGATAGGCGTTGGATTGTACTTCACTCTCAACAATAAACAACGAGCTGAGTACATAGACTAACTTGGTAATTAACTTGCCTTGTTGATTCGTTGTGGATCTATAACACATCAATTTCAACACCATTATAGTGTTAAATATGATTATGTGTCTATACTACTCTCCTTCTTGTAGATAGGCGTTGGTTGTACTTAACTCTCACAATAAACAAGGAGATGAGTACATAGACTAACTTGGTGATTAACCATGCCTTGTTGATTCGTTGTGGATCATATAATACATCAATTGGAACACTATTATAGTGTTCAATGTGATTATGTTGTCTCTACTACTCTCCTTCTTGTAGATAGGCGTTGGTTGTACTTAACTCTCAACAATAAACAAGGAGATGAGTACATAGACTAACTCGGTGATTAACTTAGCCTTGTTGATTCGTTGTGGATCTATAATACATCAATTTGAACACTATTATAGTGTTTAATTGATTATGTTGTCTTACTACTCTCTTCCTTGTAGATAAGGCGTTGGTTGTACTTAACTCTCAACAATAAACAAGGAGATGAGTACATAGACTAACCTGGTGATTAACTAGCCTTGTTGATTCGTTGTGGATCTATAATACATCAATTTGAACACTATTATAGTGTTCAATGTGATTATGTTGTCTTTACTACTCGCCTCCTTGTAGATAGGCGTTGGTTGTACTTAACTCTCAACGATAAACTTGGAGATGAGTACACAGACTAACTTTGTGATTAACATGCCTTGTTGATTCGTTTTGGATCTATAATACATCAATTTGAACACTATTATAGTGTTCAATTTGATTATGTTGTCTTTGTTACTCTCCTCCTTGTAGATAGGCGTTGATTGTACTTCACTCTCAACAATAAACAACGAGCTGAGTACATAGACTAACTTGGTAATTAACTTGCCTTGTTGATTCGTTGTGGATCTATAACACATCAATTTCAACACCATTATAGTGTTAAATATGATTATGTGGTCTATACTACTCTCCTTCTTGTAGATAGGCGTTGGTTGTACTTAACTCTCAACAATAAACAAGGAGATGAATACATAGACTAACTTGGTGATTGACTTGCCTTGTTGAATCTTTGTGGATCTATAATACATCAATTTGAACACTATTATAGTGTTTAATGTGATTATGTTGTCTCTACTATTCTCCTTCTTGTAGATAGGCGTTGGTTGTACTTAACTCTCAACGATAAACAAGGAGATGAGTACATAGACTAACTTCGTGATTAACTTGCCTTGTTGATTCGTTGTGGATCTATAATACATCAATTTGAACACTATTATAGTGTTTAATGTGATTATGTTGTCTGTACTACTCTCTTCCTTGTAGATAAGCGTTGGTTGTACTTAACTCTCAACAATAAACAAGGAGATAAGTACATAGACTAAGGTAGGTGATTAAATAGCCTTGTTGATTTGTTGTGGATCTATAATACATCAATTTAAACACTATTATAGTGTTCAATTTGATTATGTTGTCTTTACTACTCGCCTCCTTGTAGATAGGCGTTGGTTGTACTTAACTCTCAACGATAAACTTGGAGATGAGTACATAGACTAACTTTGTGATTAACATGCCTTGTTGATTCGTTGTGGATCTATAATACATCAATTTGAACACTATTATAGTGTTCAATTTGATTATGTTGTCTTTGTTACTCTCCTCCTTGTAGATAGGCGTTGATTGTACTTCACTCTCAACAATAAACAACGAGCTGAGTACATAGACTAACTTGGTAATTAACTTGCCTTGTTGATTCGTTGTGGATCTATAACACATCAATTTCAACACCATTATAGTGTTAAATATTATTATGTGGTCTATACTACTCTCCTTCTTGTAGATAGGCGTTGGTTGTACTTAACTCTCAACAATAAACAAGGAGATGAGTACATAGACTAACCTGGTGATTAACCAGCCTTGTTGATTCGTTGTGGATCATATAAATACATCAATTGGAACACTATTATAGTGTTCAATGTGATTATGTTGTCTTCACTACTCGCCTCCTTGTAGATAGGCGTTGGTTGTACTTAACTCTCAACGATAAACTTGGAGATGAGTACATAGACTAACTTTGTGATTAACATGCCTTGTTGATTCGTTGTGGATCTATAATACATCAATTTGAACACTATTATAGTGTTCAATTTGATTATGTTGTCTTTGTTACCCTCCTCCTTGTAGATAGGCGTTGATTGTACTTCACTCTCAACAATAAACAACGAGCTGAGTACATAGACTAACTTGGTAATTAACTTGCCTTGTTGATTCGTTGTGGATCTATAACACATCAATTTCAACACCATTATAGTGTTAAATATGATTATGTGGTCTATACTACTCTCCTTCTTGTAGATAGGCGTTGGTTGTACTTAACTCTCAACAATAAACAAGGAGATGAATACATAGACAAACCTGGTGATTAACCAGCCTTGTTGATTCGTTGTGGATCATATAAATACATCAATTGGAACACTATTATAGTGTTCAATGTGATTATGTTGTCTTTACTACTCGCCTCCTTGTAGATAGGCGTTGGTTGTACTTAACTCTCAACGATAAACTAGGAGATGAGTACATAGACTAACTTCGTGATTAACTTGCCTTGTTGATTCGTTGTGGATCTATAATACATCAATTTGAACACTATTATAGTGTTTAATGTGATTATGTAGTATGTACTACTCTCTTCCTTGTAGATAAGCGTTGGTTGTACTTAACTCTCAACAATAAACAAGGATATAAGTACATAGACTAAGGTAGGTGATTAAATAGCCTTGTTGATTTGTTGTGGATCTATAATACATCAATTTGAACACTATTATAGTGTTCAATTTGATTATGTTGTCTTTACTACTCGCCTCCTTGTAGATAGGCGTTGGTTGTACTTAACTCTCAACGATAAACTTGGAGATGAGTACATAGACTAACTTTGTGATTAACTTGCCTTGTTGATTCGTTTTGGATCTATAATACATCAATTTGAACACTATTATAGTGTTCAATTTGATTATGTTGTCTTTGTTACTCTCCTCCTTGTAAATAGGCGTTGATTGTACTTCACTCTCAACAATAAACAACGAGCTGAGTACATAGACTAACATGGTAATTAACTTGCCTTGTTGATTCGTTGTGGATCTATAACACATCAATTTCAACACCATTATAGTGTTAAATATGATTATGTGGTCTATACTACTCTCCTTCTTGTAGATAGGCGTTGGTTGTACTTAACTCTCAACAATAAACAAGGAGATGAGTACATAGACTAACCTGGTGATTAACCAGCCTTGTTGATTCGTTGTGGATCTATAATACATCAATTGGAACACTATTATAGTGTTCAATGTGATTATGTTGTCTCTACTACTCTTTTTCTTGTAGATAGGTGTTGGTTGTACTTAACTCTCAACAATAAAAAAGGAGATGAGTACAAAGACTAACATGGTGATTAACTAGCCTTGTTGATTCGTTGTGGATCTATAATACATCAATTTGAAAAATATTATAGTGTTCAATTTGATTATGTTGTCTCTACTACTCTCCTCCTTGTAGATAGGCGTTGGTTGTACTTAACTCTCAACAATAAACAAGGAGATGAGTACATAGACTAACCTGGTGATTAACTAGCCTTGTTGATTCGTTGTGGATCTATAATACGTCAATTTGAACACTATTATAGTGTTCAATGTGATTATGTTGTCTGTACTACTCTCCTCCTTGTAGATAGGCGTTGGTTGTACTTAACTCACAACAATAAACAAGGAGATCAGTACACAAACTAACCTGGTGATTAACTAGCCGTTAATTCCTTATGGATCTATAATACATCAATTTGAACACTATTATAGTGTTCAATTTTATTATGTTGTCTTTGTTACTCTCCTCCTTGTAGATAGGCGTTGATTGTACTTCACTTTCAACAATAAACAACGAGCTGAGTACATAGACTAACTTGGTAATTAACTTGCGTTGTTGATTCGTTGTGGATCTATAACACATCAATTTCAACACCATTATAGTGTTAAATATGATTATGTGGTCTCTACTACTCTCCTTCTTGTAGATAGGCGTTGGTTATACTTAACTCTCAACAATAAAAAAGGAGATGAGTACATAGACAAACCTGGTGATTAACCAGCCTTGTTGATTCGTTGTGGATCATATAAATACATCAATTGGAACACTATTATAGTGTTCAATGTGATTATGTTGTCTTTACTACTCGCCTCCTTGTAGATAGGCGTTGGTTGTACTTAACTCTCAACGATAAACTTGGAGATGAGTACACAGACTAACTTTGTGATTAACATGCCTTGTTGATTCGTTGTGGATCTATAATACATCAATTTGAACACTATTATAGTGTTCAATTTGATTATGTTGTCTTTGTTACCCTCCTCCTTGTAGATAGGCGTTGATTGTACTTCACTCTCAACAATAAACAACGAGCTGAGTACATAGACTAACTTGGTAATTAACTTGCCTTGTTGATTCGTTGTGGATCTATAACACATCAATTTCAACACCATTATAGTGTTAAATATGATTATGTGGTCTATACTACTCTCCTTCTTGTAGATAGGCGTTGGTTGTACTTAACTCTCAACAATAAACAAGGAGATGAATACATAGACTAACTTGGTGATTGACTAGCCTTGTTGATTCGTTGTGGATCATATAAATACATCAATTTGAACACTATTATAGTGTGTAATGTGATTATGTTGTCTCTACTATTCTCCTTCTTGTAGATAGGCGTTGGTTGTACTTAACTCTCAACGATAAACTAGGAGATGAGTACATAGACTAACTTCGTGATTAACTTGCCTTGTTGATTCGTTGTGGATCTATAATACATCAATTTGAACACTATCATAGTGTTTAATGTGATTATGTTGTCTGTACTACTCTCTTCCTTGTAGATAAGCGTTGGTTGTACTTAACTCTCAACAATAAACAAGGAGATAAGTACATAGACTAAGGTAGGTGATTAAATAGCCTTGTTGATTTGTTGTGGATCTATAATACATCAATTTAAACACTATTATAGTGTTCAATTTGATTATGTTGTCTTTACTACTCGCCTCCTTGTAGATAGGCGTTGGTTGTACTTAACTCTCAACGATAAACTTGGAGATGAGTACATAGACTAACTTTGTGATTAACTTGCCTTGTTGATTCGTTGTGGATCTATAATACATCAATTTGAACACTATTATAGTGTTCAATTTGATTATGTTGTCTTTGTTACTCTCCTCCTTGTAGATAGGCGTTGATTGTACTTCACTCTCAACAATAAACAACGAGCTGAGTACATAGACTAACTTGGTAATTAACTTGCCTTGTTGATTCGTTGTGGATCTATAACACATCAATTTCAACACCATTATAGTGTTAAATATTATTATGTGGTCTATACTACTCTCCTTCTTGTAGATAGGCGTTGGTTGTACTTAACTCTCAACAATAAACAAGGAGATGAGTACATAGACTAACCTGGTGATTAACCAACCTTGTTGATTCGTTGTGGATCATATAAATACATCAATTGGAACACTATTATAGTGTTCAATGTGATTATGTTGTCTTCACTACTCGCCTCCTTGTAGATAGGCGTTGGTTGTACTTAACTCTCAACGATAAACTTGGAGATGAGTACATAGACTAACTTTGTGATTAACATGCCTTGTTGATTCGTTGTGGATCTATAATACATCAATTTGAACACTATTATAGTGTTCAATTTGATTATGTTGTCTTTGTTACCCTCCTCCTTGTAGATAGGCGTTGATTGTACTTCACTCTCAACAATAAACAACGAGCTGAGTACATAGACTAACTTGGTAATTAACTTGCCTTGTTGATTCGTTGTGGATCTATAACACATCAATTTCAACACCATTATAGTGTTAAATATGATTATGTGGTCTATACTACTCTCCTTCTTGTAGATAGGCGTTGGTTGTACTTAACTCTCAACAATAAACAAGGAGATGAATACATAGACAAACCTGGTGATTAACCAGCCTTGTTGATTCGTTGTGGATCATATAAATACATCAATTGGAACACTATTATAGTGTTCAATGTGATTATGTTGTCTTCACTACTCGCCTCCTTGTAGATAGGCGTTGGTTGTACTTAACTCTCAACGATAAACTTGGAGATGAGTACATAGACTAACTTTGTGATTAACATGCCTTGTTGATTCGTTGTGGATCTATAATACATCAATTTGAACACTATTATAGTGTTCAATTTGATTATGTTGTCTTTGTTACCCTCCTCCTTGTAGATAGGCGTTGATTGTACTTCACTCTCAACAATAAACAACAAGCTGAGTACATAGACTAACTTGGTAATTAACTTGCCTTGTTGATTCGTTGTGGATCTATAACACATCAATTTCAACACCATTATAGTGTTAAATATGATTATGTGGTCTATACTACTCTCCTTCTTGTAGATAGGCGTTGGTTGTACTTAACTCTCAACAATAAACAAGGAGATGAATACATAGACAAACGTGGTGATTAACCAGCCTTGTTGATTCGTTGTGGATCATATAAATACATCAATTGGAACACTATTATAGTGTTCAATGTGATTATGTTGTCTTTACTACTCGCCTCCTTGTAGATAGGCGTTGGTTGTACTTAACTCTCAACGATAAACTAGGAGATGAGTACATAGACTAACTTCGTGATTAACTTGCCTTGTTGATTCGTTGTGGATCTATAATACATCAATTTGAACACTATTATAGTGTTTAATGTGATTATGTAGTATGTACTACTCTCTTCCTTGTAGATAAGCGTTGGTTGTACTTAACTCTCAACAATAAACAAGGATATAAGTACATAGACTAAGGTAGGTGATTAAATAGCCTTGTTGATTTGTTGTGGATCTATAATACATCAATTTAAACACTATTATAGTGTTCAATTTGATTATGTTGTCTTTACTACTCGCCTCCTTGTAGATAGGCGTTGGTTGTACTTAACTCTCAACGATAAACTTGGAGATGAGTACATAGACTAACTTTGTGATTAACATGCCTTGTTGATTCGTTTTGGATCTATAATACATCAATTTGAACACTATTATAGTGTTCAATTTGATTATGTTGTCTTTGTTACCCTCCTCCTTGTAGATAGGCGTTGATTGTACTTCACTCTCAACAATAAACAACGAGCTGAGTACATAGACTAACTTGGTAATTAACTTGCCTTGTTGATTCGTTGTGGATCTATAACACATCAATTTCAACACCATTATAGTGTTAAATATGATTAAGTGGTCTATACTACTCTCCTTCTTGTAGATAGGCGTTGGTTGTACTTAACTCTCAACAATAAACAAGGAGATGAATACATAGACTAACTTGGTGATTGACCAGCCTTGTTGATTCGTTGTGGACCATATAAATACATCAATTTGAACACTATTATAGTGTGTAATGTGATTATGTTGTCTCTACTATTCTCCTTCTTGTAGATAGGCGTTGGTTGTACTTAACTCTCAACGATAAACTAGGAGATGAGTACATAGACTAACTTCGTGATTAACTTGCCTTGTTGATTCGTTGTGGATCTATAATACATTAATTTGAACACTATCATAGTGTTTAATGTGATTATGTTGTCTGTACTACTCTCTTCCTTGTAGATAAGCGTTGGTTGTACTTAACTCTCAACAATAAACAAGGAGATAAGTACATAGACTAAGGTAGGTGATTAAATAGCCTTGTTGATTCGTTGTGGATCATATAAATACATCAATTGGAACACTATTATAGTGTTCAATGTGATTATGTTGTCTTCACTACTCGCCTCCTTGTAGATAGGCGTTGGTTGTACTTAACTCTCAACGATAAACTTGGAGATGAGTACATAGACTAACTTTGTGATTAACATGCCTTGTTGATTCGTTGTGGATCTATAATACATCAATTTGAACACTATTATAGTGTTCAATTTGATTATGTTGTCTTTGTTACTCTCCTCCTTGTAGATAGGCGTTGATTGTACTTCACTCTCAACAATAAACAACGAGCTGAGTACATAGACTAACTTGGTAATTAACTTTCCTTGTTGATTCGTTGTGGATCTATAACACATCAATTTCAACACCATTATAGTGTTAAATATTATTATGTGGTCTATACTACTCTCCTTCTTGTAGATAGGCGTTGGTTGTACTTAACTCTCAACAATAAACAAGGAGATGAGTACATAGACTAACCTGGTGATTAACCAACCTTGTTGATTCGTTGTGGATCATATAAATACATCAATTGGAACACTATTATAGTGTTCAATGTGATTATGTTGTCTCACTACTCGCCTCCTTGTAGATAGGCGTTGGTTGTACTTAACT
>CM008284.1:33550978-33575076 GCA_002319775.1 Fagopyrum tataricum
AAGACAACGAACTAGAGCATATAGTTCTTTGTCATATGTAGGGTAGTTGAGCGAAGGACCGGAGAGTTTTTCACTAAAGTAGGCAATTGGATGAGTCTCTTGTAACAGAACTCCTCTAATGCCCACATTCAATGCATCACACTCCACCTCGAAAGTTTTCGAAAAGTTTGGGAGTTGGAGTAATGGTGCATTACAAAGGCGGTCTTTGAGCGCATCAAACGCTCGAGCATGGATATCACGCCACTCAAACGTGACACCCTTGGTAGTAAGCTCATGGAGCGGTACCGCTACCGTGCTAAAGTCCTTGACAAAGCGCCGGTAGAAGCCCACTAAGCCGAGAAAGGCTCGGACCATGGTGACCGTAGTAGGAGTAGGCCACTCCCGAATAGCACGAACTTTAGATTCGTCTACTCGTAGTCCGTCCTTAGACACGACATAGCCAAGAAAGATAGTGGTGTCCAAGCAAAAGACGCATTTTTCAAAGTTGACATACAATTGCTCTTGTCTAAGGCACTCGAGCACTTGGTGAAGGTGCCCGATGTGATCCTCCAAAGACGTACTAAACACCAAACTATCATCGAAATAAACAACGACAAATATACCCAAGAATCGGCGCAAGACATGGTTCATGAAGGTGGATGGGGCGTTGGAGAGACTAAATGGCATGACAAGCCATTCATAGAGTCCATACTTTGTCTTGAACGCCGTCTTCCACTCGTCACCTTCGGCCATCCGGATTTGGTGGTAACCGCTCCGGAGATCAATTTTGAAGAAAATGGTGGCGCTGTGGAGCTCATCTAACATGTCATCAAAGCGCGGGATCGGGTGGCAGTATTTGGCGGTGATTTGGTTGATGGCACGGCAATCAACACACATCCTTCATGATCCGTCTTTCTTTGGCACTAATATGACCGGGACGGCACATGGTGATAAGGATTTACGCACATGTCCCCGGTCTAGGAGCTCTTGCACTTGACGTTGTAGCTCCTTCGTCTCTTCCGGACTTGCTCGGTACGCGGCACGGTTTGGCAAAGAAGCACCGGGCACAAAGTCAATTTGGTGTTTAATCCCTCAGATTGGTGGCAAGCCGGGTGGTAGGTCTTTGGGCATAATATCCTGAAATTCGGACAACAACAAAGACACCTCATGTGGCACATTACTCGGGTCATGAGAAGTAGATAAACAAAATGGAACAAGCAAGAAACATGGAAACTTGCCTTCCATGACCGGTTGCAAATCATGCCGGCGAGCTAAGAGTATCCTCGGCTCACACCGTCCTTGAATTACGGGGTCCGAAGATGGCAAAGGTGCGCTCGTAGGGACGATGCGGCCTTTACTACCTTTGGACTCGGTAGCATGGGCAAGAGGGGCGGTGTTCTGGTATTTGGAAGTACTAGCACCTACAACATCGGGACCCCGAGGAGGGTTCGATTTTGCTGGTGCCTTAGCGGACTCATCTATAGATTGTTGCCTCTTCCGTTCCGCATAGTCAACCAAAATTTCATGCGGAGTCATAGACAAAAGTGTGACCCGTTTTCCATTATATTGGAACATGTACCGGTTAAGATAACCATCATGAAACGTTCGGCGATCGAATTGCCATGGTCGTCCTAATAGGACATGCGTGGCGTCCATCTTGATAACATCACAAAGGACCTTATCAACATAGGCGCCAATAGAAAACGTCACCCAAGCTTGTTGTGTGACGGTGTCACACGCATTATCGGAAATCCATTGGAGTCCGTAAGGTGGGGGGTGGGGGTTGTAGGCAACTTGAAGTGTTTTACCACTCGTTCGTTGACAATATTGCAATAAGAACCCCCGTCAACAATGAGAGAAAGGCTCGTATTATTGACCAAGCAACGAGAGTGGAAGAGATTCTCGCGTTGATCAATAGGAATAAACTCTTTAATAGCCAAAATACGACGAGAAACAAGAGCGAATTTACCGAGTTGTGTTGGGGCACAAGCAAGCTCGTCGTCACATGGTTCCATTCCAAATTGCGGGTCGGCGTCTTGGTCATCCTCAATGATGATATCGCCATCTTGATGATCATCTTCGTCCTCGAAATATGATGGGTCGGCAAACAAAACCCGTTTGGTGTTTGGACAATCACGTTGCACGTGACCAAAACCGCTACACTTGTAACACACGGGCTCCCTTGGGAGAGCCGCCGGTGAAGGTCCTTGTTGACCTCTAGCGGGAGGCGCCGGGGCCGTGGGCCCACGGTTTGGTGCCCTCTCATTACCCGCTTGCCTATTGGATTGACCCGTCCGTTGGGCTCCTTTTGGAAGTGTCGGCATCTGGAGAACTAGGCACATCTCGAGTACGTGTGTTAGAAGAATGAGGATATTGACTCGAGGAAGAATTATTCCTTGAATACCGAGGCGTCTCAAGTTGTTTCTTGTAGAGCTTCATGGCGGCATGGCACAATGCCCCCAAATTTTTATATGGCACAATCTCAAGCGGGCGCCGAATGGAAGCATTAAGCCCACTCATTAATTTGGTGCGAAGGGCGGAGGGAGAGGCCGAGACGCCGGCCTTAATGTGCATGTCCTCGAGTTTGGCCAAGTAAGCCACCGGGGTGAGGTTGCCTTGTTTGAACTCGGCAATTTGCAACCGCATATCATTCTTGAAGTCCTCGGGCACGTATTTCTTGGTCATGACATAGATCAATTGCTCAAAGGTCGCAATCGGTGCCCATCCTCGCCTTTCACGGGTGATCTCATACCGGTTCCACCAAGACTTGGCATCTCCTTCAAAGTAAAGAGTTGCCGCCTCGATTTTCTCGTATTCATCCTCATAATGACAATGTTTCAAGGCTCGTTTCATATCGTGCGCCCAATCAAGAAAAACACACGGATCATATTCACCATGAAAGATAGGGAATTTAACCTTACCTTCCCTACGAGCGCGGTAGGGGTCCGGCGGGGCGGTGGAATGTAGGCATCATCGGCACGGGCTCGCCGGTGGCCGCCTTGACGCCGGTGGCGCCCATGAACGGGTGGTTCATGCCTAGGTGGGTTTGGGGGAGGCAACCATTCTTCACCTCGGTCTTGGTTCTCATAAAGGTCCATGATGGGTGGGTGCCATGGACGGTCATGTGCCACCCGTTCCAAGTCGGACTCATCACCGGAGAACTCGTTGAAATCGTTTTGCTCATCATACTCATCAAAGTCAAGTGTCGTCGGTTGCCGGGTTGACCGTTGGCGACGGCGTCCGGAACGATCATTCTCACGACCATGATTGTTGGTCGAATCGGGACGTACCGGGGCTCTTCCCGGCCTCGGCGGTCGGTGTGGGGCGCACTAGGTGGAGGTGGAGAAGGGACATACCGTTGGTGTTGAGGCTCATAATGCTTGTGCCGATTTTCCGTATCGACCATGAGAAAGTCATCTTGAGTCGGGTCGGGGAATTCTTCGTCCTCTTCATGGGACTCATTTCCGTCAAGAGATAAGGGACGTTGGCATTCAATGACGGACGCAAGCCAGGGACCGTTTGATGGTCCGGCTCCTAAAATTCCCTTGCCTTTCCGTTGTGCATCGGATGTGGAGGCATTGACCAAGGTCTCAATCGGAATTGTTGGGGTGGGACGTTGAGCAAGCCGTAGAGCCTTAAGAGCTTCCAACTCTTGCTTCAAGGCAATATTTTATTGGGTCAAGGCATCAAACTTTTGTTGTGCCTTCAAAGCTTCCAATTCCTGCCTTATGGAGTCATTTTCGAGGGACAACGAAGCATTTTCTTGAGCCAAAGGTTCATTGGACTTTTGCGTACCAGAATCCTGAGAAGTTTCCAATTCAACGTTAGTCATTGCTCCAAATCAGCACACAATTGCAAGCAATCAATTGAGCAAGGTGACAAGTTAAGTCAACTTTACCCAAGTTCAAGTGCGTTATCGGGTTCTACTTTGGGGAAGGCAAGTAAGGCAAATCCAACAAAATTGAACCAATTACACACAAATAAACAAGTGATATTTTTCAAACGTATGTAAGAAAATGGAGAGGCGGAAGATGGACGGATTGTGCAGTCGGCAAGCTTTGCTTGCTTTCGGTCTTTGACCGTTTTGTAATATCCGATTTTTCGGATGGACCGGATTGCCGGACGTCTTTTCACTTTTGTGTTTCGTTTCTTTGAAACGTTTTGAGCAACACTTTTGTATTTTTTTTTTTTTGAACACAAATCCGTATTGATGAAGAGTTTTTTTGCTTTTCTTGGAATATCAAATGCGAGATATCTGAATTTTCGTTAACAAAAATACCCCAAGAAATTTGGTGAAATTAATTAACAAAATTGTCGGATTGGGTCGGTTTAAGAAAAAGACGGTTTTGATAATTGGTTTGATGGCAAACTAAATATCTCCTTTTTTTTTGTTTTTCAAATTGATAAAAAGGAAAAAAAATTCAGGAAAAATGGATGAACATGATGAACAACATGAAGATCATGAAGAACAAATGAAGAACATCCTGAACAAACGAAGAACATCATGAACAAAAGGTTAAATAAGTTGATAATAACGCACAAAAACAAGAGTAAAGAGAACTTAGCTTTGATCCCTTTGCTCTGATGCCAACTACTCCTTGATTCTTTGTGCGGCGTTGTTTCGATTCGGATCCAAAGGGGCGGAAGCGATGAAGAAACAAGGGTTGATTCGATCTAGAGAGATCGAATAAACCGTTTGATGGAGATCGAAAGTTGATTCTAAAGATAAGGTCAAAGACGAGATCCAAGGAAGAAATTTGAGAGATAGACGGGAGGTTTGATGCCCAAGCTAAGTCAGAGGAAAAATCTTCTCAAAAACTTAGTAAAATTGAACATGGAAAATAAGTGAGGCAAGAGGTCCCTTATATAGAGAGTCTTGCCCACCTATGGGCCAACAGACCAAACAAACATACATACGAAAAGCCCAACAAGGGAAAAACCCTAAAAGATAAGGTCAAAGGGAATATTTTATAAGGAATATCCTTTTTATTACATAAAAGGAAAACATGCAAAATATAGTCTGAAAGTAAAAGCGTGGGCGGGTCCGGTAGCCTATGCCATGGTGGTGTAGAGACACGACATACCGGCGACTGGTCCAAGTGACGAAGTGGTGCGGGCGATGATGGATCCGGTGGCTCGGGCAATGGCCTTGGCTCGGGATTGGGTGAGCAGTCCATCTGAGCGAACCCTCAAAGCCTCGTCCTCATCGTGTACGGTCAACGTAAGAGGAGCATCCAAGGGTGCATCAACTGAGGATGATGAAGATGGACTACAAGGAGGCGTTGTAAGAGGTGAAGTAGGAGGCTGAAACACTTGGCTTGACTACTCCTCCTCCCTGCTCGTTATCTCCTCTTCCACGGCTCTAAATTGTCTCTCCTCTTCGCTCGGTGAAGATGGACTTTCCGTAGGTGTTGTTGGAGCTTCTTGGATCGCATCTTTGAGCATCAGGGCACTACTATCACACTTTGACCCATGAGCCCTGACGAGATAGCCACATGGATCAAGAAAAGGCCCCGGACGTCAGACAGAGAAGTTGAGCGTGCAACGTCGAGCGCCAAAGATGTGATCCAAGAAGCTCCAACAACCCCTACGGAAAGACCATATTCACCGGGCGAAGATGAGAGACAATTTAGAGCCGTGGAAGAGGAGATAACGAACAAGGAGGAGGAGCAGTCAAGCCAAGTGTTTCAGCCTCCTACTTCACCTCTTACAATTTGAACACTATTATAGTGTTCAATTTGATTTTGTTGTCTCTACTACTCTCCTACTTGTAGATAGGCGTTAGTTGTACTTAACTCTCAACAATAAACAAGGAGATGAGTACATAGACTAACCTTAACTAGCCTTGTTGATTCGTTGTGGATCTATAATACATCAATTTGAACACTATTATAGTGTTCGATGTGATTATGTCGTCTCTACTGCTTTCCTCCTTCCAGATAGGCATTTGTTGTACTTAACTCTCAACGATAAGAAAGGAGATGAGTACATAGATTAACTTGGTGATTAACTAGCCTTGTTGATTCGTTGTGGATCTATAATAATACATCAACTTGAACACTACTATATAGCCTAATTGATTATGTTGTCTCTACTGCTCTTCTCCTTGTAGATAGGCGTTGGTTGTACTTAAGTCTTAACAATAAATAAGGAGATGAGTACTTAGTCTAACCTGGTGATTAACTAGCCTTGTTGATTCGTTGTGGATATATAATACATCAATTTGAACACTATTATAATTTTCAATTTGATAATGTTGTCTCTACTACTCTCCTCCTTGTAGGTAGGTGTTGGTTGTACTTAACTCCCAACAATAAACAAGGAGATGAGTACAAAGACTAACCTTGTAATTAACTAGCCTTGTTGATTCGTTGTAGATCTATAATACATTAATTTGAACAGGATTTTTTTCCAAAATAATAAAAGAAAGAAAATAATTTCCGAAGTTAGGTATGGAAAAAAACTAATTCCGGAAATAGGAAGGCAGTGGAGGTTCGGGTGGGAGTCGCCGGCTGAGATTGCGAGTTATCGAATAACTCGCAGTTTCAGCCGGCCGATTTCTTTTTTTTTTAAATTACAAGGAAATCGCCGTCTAAGACGGCGATTTCCTTTCCTTTTTTAAAAAACGAGCAAAAACATTGAATACCATTCAATGGTCTTCTTACCTGCCACCCGCTGCGCTAAACACAAAGATTCCTCTGCCTTCTTTCACTTTCTCTGCATTCATCTTACCCGTTGAGTTCATCCACAATCTCCATCTCCTTCCATGTTCTTCTCCGCCTTCCGCTTGCCACCACCGCTACCCTTCTCCGTCTTCCGCCTGCCACTTACCGCTACCCTTCTCCGTCTCCTTCTCTGCCTTCCCTTCTCCATCTACTCCTCCCTTGCTTCTCTGTCGTCCCTTCTCCGTCTCCTTCTCCGCCGTCCCTTCTCCGTCTCCTTCTCCCATCTCCTTCTCCGTCTCCGTGTACCATTCCCCGTCTCCTTCTCCATCTTCTGGTGCTGCTTCAAACCAGATCGACGGCTGCTGCTCCTTCATCCCGAAACCCTATCTATCTGCAAGCAAAGGTACCGTTAATTATTTTGTTAATTATATGATATACTAGGGTTAGTGTATTAGTTGTTAATTATACGGATATATGGTATATATATATATATATATATATATATGTGTATATATGAGTTTTTGTTGTTATTTATACTATTTATTAGTTTATGTAGTTTATGGTTAATTAGTTTATTAATTATGATAAGGTTAAATTTGTTAGGTTTATGGATTAGTTTAGGTAATGAATATATATTATAAATAAAAAAATATAAATAAAGAATTGGGTTTATACATCTTTAAAAAATAAAATTACGATTTAGTATATATAATATATTAATATAAAAAAATATATGGACACCGTTACGATTTAAGTTTAAATTTGTTAGGTTTATGGATTTGTTAGGGTTTATGGATTAGTTTGGAATATTGGAATATTGGATTTATCAAATTTGTAAGGGCTTATGTATTAGTTTGGAATATTGGGTTTATCAAATTTGTTAGGGCTTATGGATTTGTTAGGGTTTATGGATTAGTTTGGAATATTAGAATATTGGATTTATCAAATCTGCTAGGGTTTATGGATTAGTTTGCAATTCTTGTTTATTAACTAAATTAACTAATATAGGCATGAATAACAATGTGGATAACAATATGAATAATTCATGGACACAAGATATGGGATTTTACACGAGATTACTCACAAATGATCAAACCGATTTTCACACCGATGAATTTGGTATCGATCATGAGGATGACATGTATCAATCTGAAGAAGATGGTAATGCCGTTGAAGATATGGACACCATAATCGAGAAAGATGCAGTGGCTAGAGAAGCATCAGCTATAGATCCTTCTTGGAATGTCATTCAAGAGTGTGATCCGTCTCAAATAAACTCGTGGCAAAACTGGAATGCTACAGAGTAATATGTAGAAGGAGGTGAATTTGCTTGTGGCCAACATTTCAGTTCTTTAGATGAGTTGAAAAGACAACTCACAATTTATTCTGTTGCTAGAGACAAATAATATACGGTCAAAGTTGCAAAAGAAAAATACTACACAGTTATTTGCAAGCTACGTGAATCATGCAATTGTCCATGGAAGTTGACTGCTGCTAGGGTTCATGAAAATCTTGACTTATGGAGAATAAGTCGATATTCCGGACCTCACATCCCTACATGTGTTAGAGACGTCATGCATGTGGATAGTAGTAATGTGTCTGCTACATTCATTTGTGGAGAAATTATTTCTCTTATCCGTGCGGACAAGACAATCAAGCCACTTGTTATCATTGCATTTATGTCTGATAAGTATAATGTGCTGGTTTCATACAAAAAAGCATGGGATGCAAAACAACGTGCAATTTCATCAATTTATGGCGATTGGTCTCAATCATATTATGATCTTCCTCGTTTCATGTATGCACTTCAAAATACAAATCCAAGGACTGTGGTCAAATGGGAGAGTAGGTTTCATCTTCATGCACAAATATTTGAACGTGTTTTTTGGGCATTTGGTCCGTCCATTGCAGCATTTGAACATTGTTTACCAGTTATCTATATTGATGGAACGCATTTGTATGGAAAGTATAGGGGTGTATTGTTGATTGCAATGGCCGTGGATGCAGAACATCAAATTTTGCCTCTAGCTTTTGCCATAGTTGAAGGAGAGAATGGATCAAGTTAGAGGTGGTTCATGGATTTGCTTGGTGAACGTGTTACACAAAGAGTAGGTTTGTGTGTTATATCAGACAGACATGCAGGTATCATGAAGACCATTTCAGAATCTTCTAGATGGAGGGAGCCAAATGCTTAACATAGGATTTGCATGCGTCATCTGTCATCAAATTTTCAATCCAAGTTCAAGAATAGGCATTTGAGAAATCTTCTTGGATACACTGCTTATCGACATGAACAAGAAGATTTTGACAAAGGGTTTCATGCCATTGGTGAAATGAATGCAGAAGCTCATCAATATTTGGAATCTGCCGGGAAGGAAAAATGGTCTTTGTATCATGATGGTGGCCGAAGGTATGGAATAACTACCACAAACTTGTCAGAGTGTTTCAATGGTGTGATGAAGGGTGCCAGATGTTTGCCTATTACTGCACTTGTTCAGTCCTCCTTCTATCGTTGTAATGCATACTTTGTCCAAAGATATGCCCAAGGTTTACAACGTAGCGTTGATCATCAGTTTTCAAAGAAAGTGGAGGAGATGATTGTAAAAAACATGGAAGTGCAGGATAATGCTATTATCACGAGATTCAACGATCGACAACTCATCTACGAGGTTTTAATTCATCTACCGGGGCATCATGACATGGGAGGTCATTGACAATTTGTGGTGGATTTGACCCGAAGGACTTGCACTTGTTCAAGTTGGAAGATTTTCAAGGTGCCATGTCCCCACGTACTAGCAGTGTGCCGCATGCGAGGATTTGATTACACACCTTACATCGAT
The DNA here is from genome assembly GCA_002319775.1 of Fagopyrum tataricum. NCBI lineage: Eukaryota > Viridiplantae > Streptophyta > Magnoliopsida > Caryophyllales > Polygonaceae > Fagopyrum > Fagopyrum tataricum. Next base: position 33,560,463 of record CM008284.1, read on the forward strand.
CCTTTCTATAAAACAAAAGCTTATTCTTTGACATACAGCGCATCATTTCACCGGGTCAGTGATAAGTTAGATTGGCCAGATGTCCAAGGGCCAGAATTGATTCCAGATCCGGCGATGTCAAGAGCTATTGGGAGACCTCGGTCAACTAGAATAAGGAATGAGATGGATAGGGGTGTTCCAGGAAGAAAATGTTGTGGAATATGCAAACAACCGGGACACAACAAGAAGACTTGTCCGACACGGGCTAGCATCTCAGGCCATGACCACTGAGTATTAGAATTTATATTATGTAATTGCAACTTCAAGTATTAGAATTTATATTATGTAATTGCAACTCTAAGTATGTGACTTGGTATGAGCTAATTGCAACTCTAAGTATTTGAATTTTTATGATCTAATTGCAACTCTAAGTATGTCACTTTTTATGTTCTAATTGCAACGCTAAGTATTTGAATTTATATGTAATTGAAACTCTAAGTATGTCACTTTTTATGTTCCAATTGCAACGCTAAGTATTTGAATTTATATGATGTAATAGAAACTCTAAGTATGGGACTTATTATGATCTTATTGCAACACTAAGTATTTGAATTTTTATTATCTAGGATGTTTCGACCCGTAAGTATCCCTCCCGGACCATACGAGGGATCACTTCTTTCACTCCAGCGGGAGCATAGGAGTGAGGATGTTTGGACCCGTGATTCTAGCGTACGTGATCTGAATTTATTTTATTGCACTTATGTTACTAACTTTTTATTGCACTTGTACTAACTAACCTATTGAAATTCTTTATATATGCAGTCCATAACTCCCTTAAGGGTAGACAGGCCATCAGGCATTACCTCCCACAGGATGAGAGGGTCGTTTATTACGTACGACTAGCAGGATTTTATCGTATTCACCGACTGGTCTCCACATTTGAGATGGAGATGTCACGTATTACTGCTTTGGTCGAGAGGTGGAGGCCCGAGACATACACTTTCCACCTATCAGTTGGTGAGGCGACCAACTGATAGGTGGAAAGTGGATGGGGAGCCAGTGACAGGAACTGTTGCTCATGATTGGCCAAAGGTGGTACAGGAGCTTCTTGGAGCTGTTCCGCCCAAGGAGGATTTAGTAGGTTCGTCCTTACGTATTCGGTGACTACGTGAACACTTTGCAAATTTGCCAGCTGATGCCGACGAGGACATGGTGAAGTGCTATGCAAGAACTTAATCTTGCAACTCATGGGCGGGATATTATTTGGTGATACGATAGGTAGAAATGTACAATTACTCTTCCTCACATTATTGGCAGACTTTGAAGAGGCCAATACATACAGTTGGGGCAGTGCTACACTTGCACACATGTACAGACACTTATGTAAAGCAGCTCATAGGGGAAAAATAGATATAGCTGGACCACTATCTTGATACAGGTTAATACATTTGTGTTTATTTTTTGTCATTTACATTTACAACTTGCTAACTTATTTGAATTACAGTTGTGGGCATGGGAGCGGATTCCCATCGGGAGACCTACTTGTACAAGAGTCCCATCAGACGTGGATCCACGAATTGCGAGGAACATAGCTAGGAGGAAAGCATCTAGGGAGGCTAGAGATTTAGTTGGAAATGAAAAGCCTGCATTTGGCTCCCAATTTATTCCTGGTGATGATTCATTAGCTAGAAGGTAAACTTTTATTTGTTTATCCGAAAATATATTTCTTTGTTATAGCTAATAACTAACAATTTGTTTAATGCTTTTGTAAGGTGGATACATTGTTCCTACAGCTATGAACATTCATCTCGACCGATCGAGTATAATCGAGATATTTTGGACAGACAGCTAGGAACTGAGGTACATCCTAACGATCTTTATATTTGTTTAATGCTCATAATTTAAATAACATAAGGTACACCTAACGATCTTTATATTTTTTTTAGTTTATATGGGTTCCTTATCCGAGTGATGTACTACAAAGTCTTCCCGAGATATGCCGCTCGGGGGCCCATATATATATGACAGAGGCTCCACTTATATGTTTCGACATAGTGGAGTGGCATCGACCGGGTCGGGTCATGCGACAGTTTGGGTTTCCACCAGTTATATCACCTGAGTGTGACTATGACAAACAGCTACACAAGGTGGACCGAAGAGGAAAACTGGACTACAATTGGGCTGACTATCATGATAGATTTATCAAGTTATGGAATGAGCGCAGTAGTTCAATTGTCATACCACGTGTATAAATTCATTTAACGTAGTAAAATTTTTATTATATTGAATTGTATGTATATGTAATTTTTTTTTCTCATTATATTGACTTATATGTATGTGCATCACAACCCCTTCACATCCATGGACAAGAAGCAATCCGGCGATACATGAATTGGTTTACATCCGTGACACGCCGTTTCATTTCTCCACCAACGTCTAATCCAACGGGGTATCATCAACCGACAACTCCAAATTTGTTCATGATGGTAAGTAACTGTGAAAAAAGAATTTATAACCATTTATAATAAAAATTCTCACATTCTCTATTTTTCTAATTTGTAGGGACAATATGTGGCTAATGTAGGATATCATGGGCGACAAACAACATAAACTACTCAACAACATCAGAGTTCCCAAGATCTTGAAGGGTTGAGCCAAAACGTTAACACGTTTTGCAACTACTTGTCAACCGAAAGTACAAACATATTGGGTAGAGCAGCCGTTGACCCATTCTACCTTCTTAGGGGCACTTCATCATATATGCCTACACCGAAGGTACCACGATCCTCCCATCAGTCTCCATCATTCTCCACGCCGCCGTTGAGCATGAGTCCATCGGGCTATTCTCCATCGGCCTTCACTCCGTTGGGCACACCGGTCCAACCAAATATATTTGAATCTCCACCAGACCACATTATGCTCAGTATAGAGATCCAGTTCTTGATTTAGGTGAGCAGCATGTCTCGGTTCCGCGAGCCTTATCGCCGATTATTGAAGATGTGTCGACATCTAGGGGAGAGAGAGGAGGAAGAAAAGGCAAAAAGAAGACCACTTAGACCATGAAGAACATCTATATTATGTATGGAGAATGATTTTGTAAAACAATTTGAAGAAACTGTGATGTTTTATAACATTATGCAAAACAAACATTGGAAGTTACTATGACATTCTATATTATGTATGCATGATGATAATGTTGTTGATGCGGGAGCATCTCCAGACCTAGCCCGAGTCGAGATCATCATCATGGAAGCTAGGAAGCATGGAGTGAGCATCATCCTAAGGACCAGAAAAGGGAGATCATATGCATGGGAGAGAACCATTGAAGCTAAGAATGCATATGAAGCACGAAGGAGAAGCTGGCCAAGATATGTAGGGAGAAGGCCGATAGTCACTTGGGAGAGACGCAACCGTACACGTGTATACAAGGGCACGTATGCATGGGCTAGGAGGAGAGCTCGAAGAGATCATCATGGGCTGCGTGGATCAAGAGGATTGGACGTTCTAATAGTTTAGTTGGGCCAATTTTATTGTTAAATAAGGTTTTAATTAGATCTAGTATTTTCATCCCAATTAGCTATTATTTTTCAGCCCATATTTGACAATTTTAATATGGGGTTTGTTTTTGTTTATTTTTATTAGTTTAGATAAGATCTAGATATGATCATATCTTTTAAGATTTGATCTTATCTTATCTTTGTAGAAGATCATATCTCCTAAAAGATTTGATCTTATCTTTTAGCTAGAAGATCTTTTCTCGTAAAGATTCGATTTTATCGCTTCATATTTTATTTCATTTCTTTATTCATTTCGGGCTCGATCTTGGATCAAGTAGTCCGCAGCCCATGTAGATGTCCCATCTTGCCTACAAAAGGCCAAGCTGGACGTCATTGTTAGAAACTTCAGATTAATATACAGATTGATACTTTTCAGTATTCCTTTCTCGAGGGTTTTCGAGTCTTGATTAGGTGCGAAGCCTTTTCAAAACCCTGGATACGTCCAGTTTGGTTTAGCAGCTAGGAAGAGTCGCTACTGCGAAAGGAAGGCTCTTTCGAACTCTAGGTGACTTCTTTGTGTTCCGGACCTCGTTCTACCGGCCACCGAGATTAAAGGGAGAGTCACTACTGCGAAGAGAAGGCTATCTTACTATCCAGCACGATCCAACCCCAATCATCGGATCCTTCATCCATCTATCCACACGTCTGTCTCATCATCTCCACGCCTATTCCGCCTTCTAGATAGCCTAAGTTTGTGGTGTTGAAAGATCGGGAACCCCTTACGGCTAATCTCCGTATCAGTTGTGGTCTACGACATTCTGTAAAACACAAAAACAATTATTCAATGTTTCTGCTCGGTTTTTAAAAAAGAAAAGGAAATCGCCGTCTTAGACGGCGATTTCCTTGTAATTTTTATTAAAAAAAAAAAAGAAACAGAAATCGCCGTCTTAAATCGGCCGGCTGAAACTGCGAGTTATATTCGATAACTCGCAGTCCCAGACGGCGACTCCCACCCGAACCTCCACTGCCTTCCTATTCTCGGAATTAGTTTTTTTTCCATACCTAACTTCGGAAATTATTTTCTTTCTTCTATTATTTTGGTAAAAAATCCCTATTATAGTGTTCAATTCGATTATGTTGCTTCTACTACTCTCCTCCTTGTAGATAAGCGTTGGTTGTACTTAACTCTTAACAATATTCAAGGAGATTAGTACATAGACTAACTTGGTGATTAACTTGCCTTGTTGACTCGTTGTGGATCTATAATATATCAATTTGAACACTATTATAGTGTTCAATGTGATTATGTCGTCTCTACTGCATTCCTCCTTGTAGATAGGAGTTGGTTGTACTTAACTCTCAACAATAAACAAGGAGATGAGTACATAGACTAACTTGGTGATTAACTAGCCTTGTTCATTCGTTGTGGATCTATTATAATACATCAACTTGAACACTATTATAGAGCCTAATTGATTATGTTATCTCTACTACTCTCTTCCTTGTAGATAGGCGTTGGTTGTACTTAACTCTCAACAATAAATAAGGGGATGAGTACTTAGACAAACCTGGTGATTAACTAGCCTTGTTGATCGTTGTGGATCTATAATACATCAATTTGTACACAAGTATAGTGTTCAATGTGATTATGTTGTCTCTACTACTCTTGATACGGGGTTAGCCGTCAGTTGGCCCGATCTTTCAACACCAAGACTCGCAATGAAGAATATGGATAAAAGATGGAAACTTGAAATAAAAAGATGGAGGAATGATCCAATGATTGTGAATGATCGGTAGATGGATAGATCTGGTCGAACCCTTAAGGCAACCAAGAGCACGATAGGAAAACAAAGGCCCTAACACACAACTTGGAATGACTTGAAGAAGCCCTTCCGCTATAATCTCACACAGACGGGAAAGCGATTGTCCCCAAAGCACGAGAAGTCACCCGGAGATGATTGAGAGCACCAACTTGCCAATCCAAGTGACACAACTCAAAACAGCGCCAAAGTTGTTGGGCAAACGGATTCCGCTCACACAGTAAGTTGTCTCGATTCCACGAGAAGAATATGGGATAGAAGAGAAACAATACTCGAAAGTACTTGTGTTTAATTTCAATCAAAGGTAGGGTAAAAGGACGTCCAACCCATGCCTTATACAAGATCGAGCCCAATCTAGCTAAAAAGAAAGATAATATTTTTGGACTGAAAATAGTTTATCCTAAACCCAAAAATAGGAAAGGAAAAATCATATTTTTGGATTGAGAATATATTATCCCAAAAACCCAAAAATAGATAAAATATATGATCCTAAATTAAATAAAATATAATTCAACCCACTGTAATAAAAGGAGTCTAAAATATGGGCTGAAATAATATATCTAATTAAGGCCTTATTTAACATTTAAAATAAGCCCAATTAGACATATAAAACGTCCAAATGATCTCCTCCTTTCCACGTAGCATTTGCAAGCTTCTCGAACTCTCCTCCTTGCCCATGCATACGTGATCATGCATGTTATCTCCCATCTCCAATCAAAGGTCTTCAATGTATTTCTGGAAATGGTCTTCTCATCTCTTTCATGAATAATCTCCTTCACATGTTGAGGAATGTCCTTAATTCTTCCTCTCCTTCTCTTTAGAGTGATCAACACTCCGTGCTTCCTAGCTTCCATGCTCATGATCTCCATTCGGGCTAGGTCCTGAGATGCTCCTGCATCAACTCTCCTCCTTGTAGATAGGCGTTGGTTTTACTTAACTCTCAACAATAAACAAGGAGATGAGTACATAGACTAACATGGTGATTAACTAGCCTTGTTGATTCGTTGTGGATCTATAATACATCAATTTGAACACTATTATAGTGTTCAATGTGATTATGTTGTCTCTACTACTCTCCTCCTTGTAGATAGGCGTTGGTTGTACTTAACTCTCAACAATGTGATTATGTTCAATGTGATTATAGTGTTCAATGTGATGAGTACATAGACTAACCAAGCTACTTGAGCTTCCCACGTTTGGCTCGTACACACTTGACTCGTATGTTCCTCCCACTTCGTGCATGTTTGGTTCGTACACATTTGGCTCGTATGTTCTTCTCATGTCCGGTTCCTCTTCTCTTGAAGTCCACGTTCTTCTCACGTCCGGTTCCTCTTCTCTTGAAGTTCTTCTTCTCTTCGTCATTTGAAGTGTTGGCGCTAGGCTCCTAGATGCTCCTGCATCATTCTCCCTTTCTTGAAGAGGATTCGACCTCGAATCCATGAAGTTTTGACTTTGCTCCTTCTCATCCTGCCTACGCTCTCCATGAGTGCCGACGCGAATTGATAAGACACCACTACCATTTGCACAAGGTGTGAAAACAACAATGATTAATCTTAATGTCTTGTCTCGAAGAGCTGAGAATTATTTCCTGTTGTGGTGACGAGATAAGTCTCTGGACTTACTTAGCTCGTATTTTACGTATTAGCATCGATGTGTGTTGGTGGTGTGTGTGTTATTGTTTATGTTATAAACAACTAAACCGGTAAATAGGACCACCAATGTTATATTTTGGCCCAAGTGTATGATAACGGGTGGTGACATCATCTGCCTAGCTCTTGCGAGAGTCTAGGAGGTTCTCGGCGACTAGCCCGGGCGGGTAGACGGTCGGATGCATCAGTACCTTTCCTTGCCGGTAAGTAGGGACCGAGGCGAGACCACGGTGGTTCTCGTGTCACAAACCTAAGTTGAATTAGAACGGGATACGACTTAATAATAAAAAGATAATAAACCGGACTTGTGTGTTTTGGAGTATGTATGTGTTATGTGATGTATATGTGTATGTGCCTTCACCTCTTTTCTCATGCTTCGAATATGAGCTAACGGTTTTAAACCGTTCATGTAGATGCCTTGCAGGTTAGGGACGCCGCCGAGTGAGGTGGAGGAGTGGACATCCGGGGTCTCCGTACATTATAGGACGGGTGACGTTTTTGGGATATGTCTTTGTATTGTTGGATTATGTTGTACGGTGTAGATTTTCTTATCGGATTTGTGTCGTTTGAGGACTCGGCTGAGTTTCCACCTTGTATCTTTACTTTTCAGTTTCACGCATACATTATAAACGGTTTGAGTTTTGCCTTTATTTGTGTCTTGTTGGAAAGGTCTGGTGAAATTGTTGTCAGGCTAAGGGTCGGGACCCATTGTGAGGTCTCGCCCGTAGCATCCCGAGTCCCGCGGATATGGGGTGTTACAGTCCTAACTCAGCACTAAAGATTAAGGCTCTTACAATTCACTCCTTCCTTATCTAGATCGTGGTCTTGGTCTTCTTCTTTGGTAATTCGTCTCCTCTTGCTTATGTGATCATTTGTGAAAGGAGATGAAGTTAACCTGCTAGATGCTCTTGCATCACTAACGCCTAAACATGGATGCGAAAAGTGAAAATCTACCTAAATGCATGCCTAAACTAGGCCAATAAACCATGTTATCAAATACCCCATACTTACTCCTTGCTTGTCCTCAACCAAGAATCAAATCTAAGACAAAGTTAACATGATTCATGCATGCAAAAACAAAAACGAAAATATATTTATAGTGCTTCTATCCATAATCACTCTCAAGGTGCAGTTTTATAGCCAAAGATATATTTCGTTTTAAGGTCAAATAAAATAGGCATCAAAAATATAATCACAATTTGCAAGAAATTCTTGTTCATCATTATAATCACCATTACCTAATAATCATGAGAAATTCAAGTTTCAGACACCAAGTCAAACACATGTGTACATAGATCAAAAGGACTTTTGCAAGAAAGAGGCCAAGAAACGTGATGAGGGTAGGATGTTTTTAGGTAATGTGGTGCTAATCTAGGAAGAAGAACAACATAAACTCATTTTTTTGAACTCAACATCCACCAGTTTACATATTTTTTTCATTAATTTTTTGTTTGAATGAGAGGCATTGGTGCTCAATAGCCGAAACCTTGGTGATCAACAGGCCTTTTTTATTTTCCTTGGTGACTCACAACGGATGCACATTACCAATCACTCGTTAGGATGTTTAGCTAAACCGACTTTTGCAAGATACAAACACCCAGCTATGTGAATAGTACCGAGTTACTCATCTTCATAGCCAACATCCTTTAATAGCTTGCATTCACAATTCACATCATATTTCACATTATTCATACTTCTTCACACAATTCACATCACGACATGTTTTCAGCACACAACTTCAAACCACACATTCGTAATTCCCGGATAGGTAAAAGGAGGCAATATTATCATTGTTTGAGGGGCTAAGTATGATAAAGATATAGAAGAAGAATGCAATCGAATTGCCTAAATCATTCCTATGCAATGTGTAAGAACTTATCACGGAGCTTTAACTATTCTAACTCAATCCAACTAGACAAGGCAATTTTTACAAATCACATAAAATTCAAGCAAAATATTCAAATGCCACATATGCCATTATTCAAGTTTAAGCACAAAATGATAATCAATGGCCAATTCACTAACACATTATCATCACAGGGTTCATGATGCGGGATTGGGGCCGCAAATGACTAGATCTAGATTGAGAATCCTTGAGACCAACAAATGATGTTTTTCCTTGACAAATGGCACGAAAATCATATTGTTAGAACAAGAAATGACGTTGGAAAGATGGAAGAAAAGAGAATGAAAGGGGACGTGGAATGTATGGTAGAAGTAGATCCAAAAGAACCAAAAGACTCCCTTACAAGAACCTTGATCAGATTGATCAAAACCCAAGCAAGATGATGCCTTCAACCCTTTCTTCTATAACCTTACACAAGCCTTCAATGGAGACAAGCACAAGGAGGGACTAGTATTGTCTAGTAGCACTAATCTCTAAAGAGATTAACACACACAAGAACAATCTAGAAGGGATTCACAACGATTCAATCAATGGCTCACTTTATTGATTGAATTTTTTGAATAGGAACAAAAGCTCTCAAAGAGATAGTTTATCAATTGGCTAAAATCTATTCTAATCAGGAAAGAAGCTAAGGGAGGCTTTTTATATGCCTAGAAAGCCTCCTATCTAAAAAAAAGGAATAACATTTGTCAAAAAAAAGACAATAAAACAAACAAAACAAACTAAAACAAATAAAAATAACCCTTAAAATGTTTTGAGGCCTAAAGGTTATAAAAAAGTCTTGTATTTTATACCAAAAGATGATATAAAATACAATAGAAGCTCCAAAAGCCTCAATCTTCCATTTCTTGCAATTCCGGGACAAGTGTCTTCTCTTCCTTGCTCTTGCATGGCTCCAAATCACGTGTGCATGGTCTCCCTTCCACGTCCAAGTCGTCGGGAATCGTCATTAACATGACTAAGGAAGCCTTAATCAGCGATAGATCATCAATGGTCTCCTTAGGAGCTAAAGACACCAACAAGTTGGACACCTCCTCTTGAATTGCCCTTGCCCTTGATCTAGTGATTGGCCTTTGCATTGTAGGACTAGTAGGGGATGTTGGTGATGGTCCCTCATCATACTCCCCTTCTTCGGAAGGATTCGTCCTCGAATCATCACCATCCGCATCACTTGACTCAAAGGGACTTAGATCTCCTACGTTGAAAGTAGGACTCACTCCATAGTCCTCCGGGAGCTCTAGTACATAAGCGTTGTTGCCAACCTTACGTAGTACTTTGAATGGTCCGTCTCCCCTAGGTGATAACTTGGACTTGCGCCTTTCCGGGAACCTATCCTTCCTCAAATGCAGCCACACGAGGTCTCCCGGTTCGAACAACACTTGCTTGCGGTTCCTATTAGCCTTGGCCCCCACTTGCCTCCCCTTCTCCTCTAGCCTTTTGCGTGTCCTTTCATGCATTTCCTTGATGATCTTCCACCTGTTTTTCTGCATTAAAATCTACTCGCTCCTCTATGGGCAACGGTATAAGATCAAAAGGGGTCAAAGGATTCAACCCATAGACACACTCAAAAGGAGTTAGGTTAGTAGAAGAATGTAAATGTACGATTATATGCAAATTCTACATGAGGCAAGACATCTTCCCAAGCTTTCAAATTATCTTTTAAAACAACCCTCAGAATGGTTGTTAACGTCCTATTAGTTACTTCGGTTTTGACCATCCGTTTGAGGATGACTAGAAGTCGAAAACAACAACTTCGTCCCTAGTTTACCCCAAGAGTCTTCCAAAAAGAAACTAAGAAACTTAACATCCCTATCACTCACTATACTCCTAGGTACTCCATGTAATCTAACAATTTCCCTAAAGAACAAGTTAGCTACATTATAAGCATCATCGGTCTTATGGCAAGCAATAAAATGGGCCATTTTAGAAAATCGATCTACCACCACAAAAATCGAATCACTCCCCTTCTTAGTCCTAGGTAACCCAACAATGAAGTCCATACTAATATCCTCCCAAGGTGACTTAGGCGTGGGTAAGGGGGTATACAATCCATGAGGTTTCAATCTAGCCTTAGCCTTTAAACACACAAGACATCTCTTAAGCAAGTTCTCTACATCTCTAAGCATATGAGGCCAATAAAAATGTGAATGCAGCATATGATAAGTCTTATCTCTCCCAAAATGCCCCATTAAGCCTCCCATATGGGCTTCCTCAACAAGTAATAGCCTAAGGGAACACTTAGGAATGCACACTTTATCAACTCTAAATAGAAAACCCTCAAACAAGTAATACTTATCAAAGGCTCCTCTAGATGCACATTGCTTAAATATGTCTCCAAAATCAGAATCATCAACATATAGATCCTTAATATAATAGAAACCTAAGACCGTAGAATCCATAGTTGTGATTAAAGAGTGTCTCTTAGAGAGAGCATCCGCTACAACATTATCCTTGCCCTTTTTATACTTTATGATATAAGGAAAGGTTTCTATAAACTCCATCCATCTACCATGTCTCCTATCTAACTTATCTTGACTCCTAAAATGTCTTAAGGACTCATGATCGGTACGAAGGACAAATTCACTAGGCCATAAATAATGTTGTCACATTTTTAATACTCTAAACAATGCATAAAGTTCTTTATCATAAGGTCGAATAGTTTAAACATGCTCCCTTTAATTTCTCACTAAAGAAGGCTAGTGGCTTACCCTCTTGCATGAGTACTCCTCCAATGCCAATACCCGAAGCATCACACTCGACCTCAAAAGGTTTGGTGAAGTCCGGAAGAGCTAAGAGAGGTGCATGGGACAGCCGCCACTTCAACTCCTTAAACGCCTTCTCTTGAGCATCTCCCCACACAAATGGCACCTTCTTCTTTGTCAAGGACGTGAGTGGGGCTGCTATGGTGCTGAAATCTCGCACAAAACGTCTATAGAAGGTTGCTAGGCCGTGGAAACTCCTCACTTGACCGACGGTTGTGGGAGTAGGCCATTCCTAGATTGCCTTGATCTTCTCTTCATCCACCTCTAGACCTCTTGTGCTCACTACAAAACCAAGAAAAACAACTTGATTAGTACTAAACTCACATTTTCTTCAAATTAGCATACAAATATTCAATTCTAAGAGTTGCAAGTACTTCCCTCAAATGTTCCTCATGCTCTTCCAAGTGACTTACTATAGATGAGGATGTCATCAAAGTAAACCACAACAAACCTACCAATGTAGTGTCTCAACACGTGATTCATCAATCTCATAAATGTGCTAGGAGCATTGGTTAAACCAAATGGCATCACTAGCCACTCATAAAGACCAAACTTGGTCTTGAACGCTGTTTTCCACTCATCTCCCTCCCTCATTCTGATTTGGTGATAACCACTCCTAAGATCTATCTTAGAGAACAATGTGGCTCCATTCAACTCATCTAACATGTCATCTAAACGTGGGATGGGATGGCGGTACTTAATGGTGATGTTGTTGATGGCTCTACAATCAACACACATCCTCCATGTATTGTCCTTTCTTAGGCACTAAGAGGACGGGAACGGCACTAGGACTCAAACTCTCCCTTACATAACCCTTATCTAGGGAGTTCTTGCACTTGGTTTTTGGATCTCTTGGCTCTCCTTAGGGTTCATCCTATAGGCTGGACGGTTTGGGAGTGATAGCACCGGGAATAAGATCTATTTGGTTGCTCAATACCTCTAAAAGGTGGAAGGCCAGCCGGAATCTCGTCGGGAACACATCACTAAACTCATCTAGGATAGCTAGGATGGGCTTAGGTAGGGTGGCCTTGGCTTCATCACTCAAAGTCACTAAGCTCTTGCACAAGTCACAAGAATGGCATCTAAAGGGGTGTAATCTAGGATGTACTCCTCCTTGGATGCTAGAAGGACACTAGAAGGTGTGGCTAATAGGGTGGTACTAGTCTTGGCCGTGGGTTCTGATTTAGGCCGTGAGCTATCCCCTCTCTTTTTCACCTCATTTTGCTCCACACTCAACTCCTTCTTCCTCTCATAAAATTCAGCAATCTGCAATGGTGTCATAGGCTTAAGAGTTAGTGTTTGACCATTAAATTCAAAGGTATGCCTATTAGTAAAACCATCATGCTTAACTCTCCTATCAAATTGCCATGGACGTCCCAAAAGAATATGACAAGCTTGCATGGGAACTACATCACAAATAATGGTGTCCTCATAGTTACCTAAAGTGATAGTAACTCTAGCTTGCCTATTTACTTTTAATTCTCCACAATCATTCATCCAATGCAATTTGTAAGGCCTAGGGTGATAAAATGTGGTAATTTGCAACTTATTAATCAAATCAGTGCTAGCTATATTGCAACAACTACCTTCATCTATGATCATCTTACACACCTTCCCTTTAATTAGACATCTAGTATGAAATAGGTTTTCTCTTTGATTATCCTCACATGGAGCTAGCTTAGCATGCAAAGTTCTTCTAGCTATTAATGATTCTCCATGCTCATATTCAATGCCCTCATCACTATCACTACCAATTTCATGCAATCCATTAAGGTTGGTGTGATCATCATTTTCATGCTCATCCTCACTCTCATATTGTCCAAATTGATTTAAAATCAGAATTTTCTTATTAGGACAATCCCTCATATAATGACCTCTACCTTGACATTTAAAACACACAATATCTCTAGAACGAAGAGTAGAGTCAGAGGTACTCCCTTTAGGACCACTTGAAGGCTCATTCAAGGGTCTAGAAGATGAATGAGGTGTTGAGCTCCTTCTTTGTGCTCCTTGGTCCATGATTGATGCTTTTCGGTCCTCCTTGGTGGATGTAGGCTCACGGCCGTAGGATCCTTGGGGCCGGCTGTTGTGTGCTTTCCATGAGCTTGTAGCTCCAAAGCTTGTCTTGGCACCTTGGTTCCTAGCCTTTGTCTTCTTCTCTACTTTGATTGCCAAATGCAGCAGCTCCACCATGGTACTATAAGGATACAAATCAATTTCATTAGCCAAAGATGAATTTAAAATGCGTAGATACCTAGCCATTGTAGACTCCTCATCTTCAACCACATTAGCTTTCACCATTGCCATTTGCATAGAGGTGTAGACCTCTTCGGCACTCATGGCTCCTTGCCTAAGATTCTCCAACCTTTGCCTCAGCTCCCTAGCATAATGTTGAGGTACAAAGCGAGCTCTCATCAAGGCCTTCATTTGTTCCCATGTAGTGATGGCCGGATCCAAGGTTCTTCTCCTTTCCTTGACAAGATGATCCCACCATACTAGTGCATAGCCTTGGAACTCCAATGATGCAAGCTGGACCTTCCTTTGCTCTCCAAAGTGATGGCAAGACCAAATTTGTTCCAATTTAGTCTCCCAATCCATGTAAGCATCCGGGTCACATTTGCCTTCAAAGCTAGGAATCTTGACCTTCACTTTCCCTATTCCATCTAGCTCTTGATAAGGCCTTACTGGCTCATATTCTCGTCCTCTCCTTGGCTGTGGGTGACGCCTAGGGAACTCTCTCCACATGCCTTCTTCCTCAATATCCTCTTGTGGCTCCTGAAAATCATCCACAAAACCTTGCACATTAGGTGTTCTAGGAAGAGTGTTAGCATGTCTCATACCTTGCTCTTGAGGGGTTCTTTGAGGTGATTCATGGGTTGTTTCTCTAGGGCATCTCTAGACGTGCCTCCTAGCTCGAAAGTGGACCTCGGCTGTGGCGTGGCCGTGTGTGCTGGCCGAGACTCCAACGTGCCAATCCGGTGGGTCAATCTTGCACCCGAAT
>CM008284.1:33585076-33598568 GCA_002319775.1 Fagopyrum tataricum
AGAGCAGTGTCAGTGGGTTAGCACCTGATCAGATTCAGGATGATATGGCTCGAGTAGCATTGATCAGAGAGCGTATGCTGACTGCGTAGAGCCGTCAGAAGTCGTATGCTGATAGGAGGCGTAGACCTCTGGAAGTTTAGAGTTGGAGCCCATGTGTGGCTGAGAGTGTCCCCGACACGAGGTGTTAGGCGTTTTGGAATTAAGGGAAGTTGAGTCCCCGATATGTCGGACCGTTCGAGATACTGGATCGGGTGGGAGCGCAGCTTACAGATTAGCCTTGCCTCCAAGATTAGAGGGTGTTCACCCTGTATTTCACGTGTCTCAGCTGAGGGAGTATATACCAGATCCGAGACACATCGTGAGTTATGAGGATTTGGTGGTTGAGCCGCGACCACACTTGTTGCGCATCCGATTGCAGTCCTAGAACGAGGTACGAGACGCTTACGTTCGAAGGACATACCTATGCTTAGGATACAGTGGTCGAGACGAGGACTTGAGAGGCTACATGGGAGACTGAGGATAGTATCCAGAGGAACTATCCAGAGTTCTATGCAGAGATAGGTGCACCAGTAGGATCACCGAGTAGATCTTAGTACTAGCTTGGTGAGTCTTATGTTCTTACATGCTTATATGCTATGATATGTTATTTCATGCTAGCTTGTTGTGCTTATGATCTTATTAGATCTTGTTGTGCTAGTATGATTTTTGTTATAGCTAGAGATGGCTCTTTCCTCCATGCTATTGATGATGTTTTGGCTAGAGATGGTTTTCCCTCTAGGCCTTGGACAATATAGTTTGCCTGCTGGAGTGGATGGTTTCCTCCATGCTTATATTGAGGTTATAGAGAGAGTTGTACCTCCGCTTCTGAGTCCGAGTGTTTTCTGGATCTTTGCAAGTTTCGGGGACGAAAACTTGTTTTTAGGGGGTGAGATGTGAGAACCTTTTCTTTCGGACCGAGTTCCCGTCCTTAGCCGAGATTGGCCTAGCCGCACCCGCGGGCACGTATGCCGCCCCTGCGGGTTCCCGCCCCTGTGGCCCTGTGATCCGCCCCTGCGGGTTACGGCGGCTGCAGCCGGTTTTGTTGACTCTTTGAACTACGCTTTTACCCTTCTTTACCTTCTTCGTTTGACCTTGCTGAGCAAGGGTTTCCTCATACTTTCCAATCCAGTTCACATCCTTCTTGCTTCTCCCTGGTTCCCTCTTGATCTTGTTTTTGGTTTGGAAGAGTTTGGATTGAGTTTAGATGTGTTGTGGCTTTTGTGGTTGATGATTGTGAGTACTGCTGTGCTTGGAAGCCAGTAAGTTGTTGGTGATCAGTACTTGAGCAAACCCACAGCCGTGGTGAGCATCTTCCTCCTTGCTTCTTCATTCTTTCTTCTTCCTTTCTTGTTCTTCTTCTTCCTTAGCTTAGGATTAGATGATTGAATGTAGGACTGATGTATGTATGTGTATGTTGTGACTTATGTATGAATCTGGAAGAGAGTAGACGTGATTGATCAAGTGAAGAGTTAAAGAGAAGCCGCAAGGTTTCATTCTGCACTGTCGCCGCCCCGCGGCCAGAAGTCACCCGCCCCCGCGGTTACCGTGTCACAGCGCCCGCGTCGTGCCAAGCGGCGTGCTTGCGTTTGCCAGCGTCCCTTGTCACCGCCCCCGCGGGTAAGTTTTGCCGCACTCGTGGTTGCTTGCCTCCGCCCCTGCGCCTCTTTGTTACGCAGGTGAGCTTTATCCCGAGTCTACCTAAAGCTAGGTAGATCCTTTCCTTTCTAGTATGAGGAACTTAGTACCATGCCTAGAATTCGGATGTTGATGAGTATGATATGGAATTGCCGGTTAGGGCTTTGAGGTTTACGAGTTGGATATGATCCCTTATAGATCCCTTGGGTCTAGGTGTGACCCTAGGTATGATAGGAGTTTGATATCTGTGTATGCCTTGTATAGGCTGTGTTATCCTCCAGTTTGGAGTGGACTAAGTTGAGGTTGATCCAGTGAGACGACTACGAGGTTGAGGTAAGTCCATGGGAATTACTTAGTTGCCATTCCTTTATAGGATGTTGTGCATGAGTGGTGTGTGTGTTATATGTTTATAGCATGTGTTATGATGGTCACCGACCTATGGTATATTGCTTGCCCATTGTAGGGCCGTGATAACTTGCCCTTTCATCCCGCTGGGAGTCTGGGAGGTTCTCTGTAGGTAGGCCAGACCTGGTAAACGGTTCGGGCACTTCCCATTCCCTTAGGGTACACGGGGGTAGTGTTCCAGGCACCATTCCAGCTGGTTATTGGACCCAGAGGCGAGGTTTATATTCCTCGTTGTCACTTATGTTTATATGGATATTATATATGAGTTGATTGCTGGACTTTATAAAGATAATGAACCGGGTATATGTATGAAAGCAGGTGGATATGTTAAGAATTCTGATGTGTGTTTGTGCTCTAGCATATTCCTATATTTGTGTATGGTTAGCTAACGGTTTTATACCGTATTGTAGACACTTTGCAGGATAGGAGAGCTACCGTGCCGCCGCGCCCGCGCCGTGCCTGCGCTTGCCAGCGACCTTGTCACCGCTCCCGCGGCTACGTCCCCGCCGCGCCTACGGCCGCTTACCTTTCCGTCCCTGCGTCCTCCGTTCATGCAGGTGCGTCTTGTCCCGGGACTACCTATAGTTAGGTAGTTCCTTTCCTTTCTAGTA
The DNA here is from genome assembly GCA_002319775.1 of Fagopyrum tataricum. Classification (NCBI taxonomy): domain Eukaryota; kingdom Viridiplantae; phylum Streptophyta; class Magnoliopsida; order Caryophyllales; family Polygonaceae; genus Fagopyrum; species Fagopyrum tataricum. The sequence goes on from CM008284.1 coordinate 33,587,767, forward strand.
CGAGGGAACTAGTATCATGCTAGGTATCGGTTTATGATGCGTATGATATAGATATGCCGGTTACGGCCTTGAGGTTATGAATTGGATATGATCCCTTATGGATCCCTTGGGTCTAGGTGTGACCCTTTGTGTGATAGGATTGTGATATATATATGTGTGTCTTGTATAGGCTGTGTTGTCCTCCATTTTGGAGTGGACGTTTCTGAGAGTGGATCATACTTGAGTTACTTCTGAGATCGAGGTAAGTCCATAGGACTTACATAGCTACTATCCTTATATTGGATGTATGCTTGAGTGGTGTTTGTTATATGCTTTATAGCATGCTTATGATTATGATAGTCACCGACCTATATTATATTGACCGCCCATTGTAGTGGTTGTGATAACCTTTCCCTTTCATCCCGTAGTGGAGTCTGGGAGGTTCTCTGTAGTCAGGCCAGATCTGGTATAAAGGAAGGCCCTCACCATTCCCACAGGGTACACGGGAGGTGTGCTGATACTACTCCAGCTGGTTAGAGTACTCAGAGGCGGGGATTATATTCCTCGTGTCACCTATCTTCATATATATATATATATATATATATATATATATATATATATATATATCTATTTACACATTTAAGTGATTCAACTTATTAAAGATAATAAACCGGGTAAATGTTTGATATCATGCTGAAGTGTTTATCCTTTCTGATGTGTGTTTGTGCTTTAGCATCTTCTTATATATGGGTATAGTTAGCTAACGGTTTCATACCGTGTTGTAGATCCCTCGCAGGTTAGGAGAACTGCGGAGTGATCTGCTGAGGGCTCCGTAGACTGGGCGACATCGTGGGATTTTGGGGTTTATCCTTACTGTATGGATTTGAGTTTGACTTTGTACTCAGAAGTATCTTGTATCACCTTTTTGATATGTATATATATATATATATAAGTTTTTATGTTTTGTTTTAATCTGTTGGTGCCTTGTTGTAAGATTCAGTGAGGTTGTTGTCAGGCTAGGGCCAGGATCCATTGTGAGATCCTAGCCCAGCAGCGCCTCGAGTCCTACGAATTCGAGGTGTTACATATAGATCGTTACGAAGTAGGGCAAGTACTCCAAGGTCGAACAGAAGGACGTTGCCGGTTCAATTTGCAAGAATTGATCAAGAAGAGTATAGTTCTAAACCAAGAAATAGAAGGAAGAAGTGAAGGTTAGAAGAATCATGTTTTTGGATGGGTTTTTGTTTTGTTCTTGGTTTAATAACAATTCAATCAAAAATAACTAATAAAATAAACTAACAATTGATATCAAATTAATGGGAAGATAGATTCAAAGGTTTCAAGATCATTATTTATGACAACAAGACTCATGACAACTCGTAAAGCTTTGGTAGAAATGCTATAGGGATGGATGTTTCTTCAGTGATAATCTATTACCGGGTAAGTCTCAAGATCATCTAATTTCAAACTAATTCCGAACAAAATCAAATAGAAAAATCTAAATCTTTAACTCTAAACTCTAATCTATGTCAAGAAGAAGAAGAATGAAGTAGAAGAGAAGAAAGGAGGCAACTCTAGGCTCTAATTTAATTCTAGATTAAAATTTGACTCTCCATTCGCCTCTGGAAAGTATTCGGGCTTTTCTTTTATATCCAAACCTTTGCTAAAAAGCATGGACTAGATAAATAAATAAAAAAAGGCCCAAAAATAAAATACGCGCTCAGGTAAGAAATATCGGTCACAAATCTCGGGCCGAGATGTCGGCAACTCGGGCTTGAGATTTCAGACTCTGTTCTTGAATTCTACAGCGGCGGAAAATCTCGGTCAGTCGCTGGGATCTCGGGCCGAGATACCACCCGATATTGCTCTCGACTTTGTGGATCTTGCCCTTAATTAATTGAATTAAATATATCTCATCCGAGATGTTGTCCGAGATTGCATCCAATGTCCCTTCCGTGCCTTTAGCTCGATTCCTTTCCCTTTCCCTTGCACGTGTTTTAGCTATAAGACATCCACTTTGAGACTTGATCCTCATATGCGTCGGTTTAGCTCCGAAATGCTTCAAATTACCTAAAAAGGCACCAATAGAATGTGTAGACATCTATTCTTGCAAAGTAAAACAAAACAAGCATAAATGACACAAACTAAGGCCTAATCATGGATGCGGAAAGGGAAAATATACCTAAATGCATGCCTAAACTAGGGAAATAAACCATGTTATGAAGCATGCTATCACATTCCTCCATATAACTTTCTCAGATCAAGAATTTCTTATTATCTTCTTTCTTAGTTTCTCATTGTTGCCCGCTTTCAACCAAAATAACTGGTCATTGAGATTTGCTAAATCAGATACGATCCCTGAGTTCGATAACATGTATACTAAAACGACGCATATGAGGATCAATCTTTAGATATAGTTGATAGTGTTGGTATCCTAGGTGAGAAGTAGTGTATGGTCTTTTAGGGAGAGTTGATGAAGAGTTTGATTTGGTTTTGAGTTAGTGATTGATAAGTATCTTCATGAGACTTGTGTAGATAAATGTGTTTAGGGTGAGAATGATAAGGTTTTAGAAGTTTTGAGGTAAGTAGTTGAGTGGATGATTGTATTGTATTATGATGATGTGATAGTTGACCATGATGGTGTTGAAATTTGATATGTTGATGAGTGATGTTAATGAACCCGTGTTGAAAGTTGAAGCGTGGTACATGTGAGTACAATTGGATTTTTCTATTTTTGGACATTGTTTTATAGACTTAATACTTATGGTTTAATTTACTTTTACAATAGGCAACCACCGGTATGGCCATGGGCATGGTGACCTCGATAAGGAAGTGATATCCCAGGCCTGATCTTGCGGCGTGGTGGGAGCCCCTTTCATATATAAAATGTGCATACATGTTTTGGACGGTGTCCGAGTTGGAACCGAGCCGGGGAAAGAAGGTGGATATGTATAATGGAAAGTGGGATGATGTAACCAATAGCATGCCGGAGGGGCAAATGTGGAGTTGAGAGAGCATTGTTTAACCTTGTGTTGCTGAGAGATGAGAGATGGTACATTCATTGCATTGCATTATTTGCTAATCATCGTAATCACTATCAGCATGTACATTATCATCGTATTTCACCTATAATACATTTATGTATACATGATTACCGTTATAGTTTTAATTATACATTTTAAGTACTCATATTTTTGGTTTTGTTATCGCTATATAGTTAACGTGTTTATTAGTTCAGAGGTTCAGTGTACATACTGTTACTTATAATTTGTTATGCTTAGACTATCTGTTTGCGTTTTTTGTGGTTATGTCATCGTAAGCTAATGTTCGGAACTTATATAGTTTGACTTGATGAATGCATTTCTTGTTCGGTTTAAGATTAATTATGATATTTTTTATGAGATTAGCTTGATTGTATAGATATATATGTCTTTTTAGGAATGTTTCAGAGTAACTTCTCGGAATTGGTGATCATCCGGACTCGTGTGCCTTAGTATTTGAGAAGGTGGTTGTACTCTTTATCATCTTCGTGTTTTGATTTTGAGTTTAAGTTTATAAGGTTGTTTCGGTCTTTGTCTTGTTTCTTTGCATGTTTTAAAAGTAAATGTTTTATTTACAAATTAAATGTTAGCTAAGTTTTATTTTGTCTTGCTCTTGTTCAAAGGTCCAATATTGAATTTGTTGTTAGACTATATCTAGTAAATCCACCGTGTGCTTCATATCTTAGTGACACTGTGAGTTTTCAAATCCAAAGCATTATAAATGTGTTAGATGGTATCAGAAAAGACTTTGGATTGCGAAGGTGATATTTTTCTTAATAGAAAATTCTCTTATTGAAATGTTATAGTCAAAGTAATAATGTATCATCACAATAAAGTTAATTTTTATATATTTTTTTACAAATTTAATATTTTTATATTTTAAACACATAAAGATACAATAATACACTTCAATTTTATTTGAAACTTTGATTGGTTATAAAAAATTAAAGATTGAATGTTAAACGCATCAAAGGACTTTAACCACCATTTTATTTGAAAACCTTAACCGTTACTTAGTATGTAAAATATAACAAACTTGAATTAGAACACCGACTTTATTAAAAATATCGTATGAGATATAAAACTAGTGTTTTTTTATAACTATTATACGAAAGCGTGCTTAAATATATCATTGAACTTTCTCATTTTTTATGATATAATTTTTTTTTATTAAGACCCAAAATATTAAAATGCAAGATCGATACCTACGATGATTTTTAAAATCTACCAACATGAGTTTGTTAAATTTAACATTAATAATGGTTTAGTCTTGAGATCAAATAGATAAACAAAAACTAAAAGTACTTTTGATTCATTATATTATCTAAATTTGATATTTTTAAGATAATTTCTTAAATATAATCATTTTTTATAAGGATATGTTTTTATTAGAATAACTAATTTGTAGAAAATATTTCAATAGTTGATATATCATATTTTCATATCAAATATAAATTATTGTTCTTCAATATTTTTTTTTTTCTTTCAAAAACAAACTTGTAGAGAAGTTGAATTGTTTTGTAAGATGAAAAAATATATATTTATAGTGGTTTATAATTCATAAAACATCAAATGTTAACAACTTAATACTGCAAATCTTAATACTGCAAATAGATAAACTAAATTAAGGTATTTAAAATTTGAAATTGTTAAAAATTCTATTACAATTGATATTAAAGTAGACCATTAATGCAAAGCTAAGTTATATTCTTTCATAAAACGGATATATCAAGACAATATACCCGACCGTGTAAGTCGTTTTTTTTCTAAAAACATGACTAGGTTGGAGGATAATGCCCTAAAATTGGTATCATAAAAGACTTTGACTATACGGGTAATATTTTCTATCCTTAGTAGAAAGCTTTCATATCGACAAATAATGTGAAATGTATGTAAGTAAACTTTTTTTTTTAATTTAATTTTTAAAATAAATAGATTTAGAATGATGCACTTCAATTTAACTTATATCTAGTTAGAAAATTTGAAAGATTTAAAGAATTGTTGATCGACTATAAGCTATTTTTTTTTTTTATTTAGTATAAGTCTTGTATAGAAAATGTCTATTAAAATTTTGATTGATAATAAAAATTAAAGATTTAATGTTAAATGTGATGAATAACCTCAATCACCATTTTATTTTAGAACATTAATCGTCATTTTGTATGTATTGTGTAACAAGACTTGAATTGAAAAATCAACATTGTTGAAATATTGTAGCGGATGAGAAAATTGTATTTTCTTATACTCTCACATGCAAGCGTGAAGATTGATAACTACAAGTTTGATCTAAAAATGTACCAATTTGAGGTTGTTAAATTTGACATTACTAAAAGTTTTGTAAAATTTTGAGATCAATAGATCAACAAAAAAAAAATCTAAATTTGACCATTTAAAAAGTTTCTTTGTTTTTTTAAAAATAGTTTTTAAGTAGCGTTTACTAAAATTTTGATTGATTATATATTATATAAATTTGATATTATTAAGATAAATGAGATCAATGACAACTGTAGACATTAATTAATGAATCGGAAGATTAGAGAGAAAATGGTACTAGAAATCATTGTAGGTTTACGAGTGACAACATATGAATGTTGACATATAGTTTAGACGGTAAATCAATTGTTTATAAATGTTTTTTTGTAGATTTTAGATTCAAAATATGAAATAGAAAGTTAAAATAAGTGTAGTATAATTTGAAAAAAGTTGTAGTCACACATTTATGAAAATTTTAAACATTTAAATATTTGTTATGTAAAACTTTGAATTTGTTTACTGCAATTTCCTATTGATAAGAGGATATAAGTTTGTTATTTAAAGAAAATCGTGTAGTATAATTTAAAAAAGTTGTAGTCACGCATTTATGAAAATTTTAAACATTTAAATATTTGTTATGTAAAACTTTGAATTTGTTTACTGCAATTTCCTATTGATAAGAGGATATAAGTTTGTTATTTAAAGAAAATCGTGGATATATTTCATACTCACCAATTTTAAATTTTTTTTATTATTATAACAAACTTTATTAGAAATATTTTGATAGATGAAAAACATATATTGTTATGTTTGATTAACTTTTTTATTAATATAAGTGTAATAATATTTTTCATTGAACCTTTTACTTTTGTAGGGGGTTAAAGTTCATCTATTATCGACTTGTAATATTCTAGATTCACAATTAAATATGTGAAATGGTTGTTTGAAGTCGATGATTAAAGAACAACGTATAGAAGAGATCAAACAAGTTAAATATGATGATATCAACATATCAATTAAAAGTTGTATTTTGTTAAGATCAAATATATAAATTTTAGTTGATCTAATTTCAAATGAACAAAAAAAAATTTTAAACACAAAATTCAACAAATTAATAAAACACTTGACATTTAATAAGAACAATTGAATGGGATACTTTTAAATTTTGACTAGCGATCCAGAAGAATAAAACTTTACAATTTGTATCAGTAATAACTCCGAACTACAAGTGCATTCATATGCTTCTTACAAAGTTTTTGCATTGACATATTATAGTTGAATGATGCATTAATATAACAAGGTTGATCATTTAAAATTTATTTTTACCTATGTTTATATAGTTGTAGACATGTATCTAATTCATTGATTTTAGTTAGAAATTTGTAAAAAAAATTGATTTAACTAATTTTAGTAAATAATATATCTTTTATTTCCTTTTATTCTTTAACGTAGGTAGTTATAGTGATTCTTATTAGAATTTTAATAGATAAGAAATGTTATTAAATTATATTCGATAAGAGATAACAATTGCTTTTGTCATTTTACTTTCCAAAGTGAATTAATTTGAATGAGAACACCAACTTTATCTAAAGTATCTTTATAATACTTTGTAAGAAAAAAATTATCTGGGACTATCAACGTGAAAAAGCGTCCATCTTATAATATGTGCCAAGTATCCGAACTTAAAACCTAGATAAACATTGTTGGAAATGTAGCTAGAGAAAAAATTTTGACGGACTTAACATTATCCTCATAGAGAAACAATTTAATGATATATACATATCTATAATTAGTAACATGTCTTTAGCGTTTATTTATTATAATCAAGACACTCTATATAGAGACAATCACAAAATAGAAGGAAGTCTTGTCTTAGATAAGAAGGTTTCAAATACACGTTTTTCATATAAAAATAGGAAATTGATGCGTATCAAATAAGACAATACAAAACACAACGTGTATTTGGAGCCTTCTTATCTAGGAAGTCATCCTAGATGATAAGGTTTTAATTGCACATAATTTCGTGTATGATACGATTTCTGACGGCTCTGGGCAGTCAGCATCCGCTCTATAATCAGTGCTAACCGAGCCACATCATCTTGAATCTGATCAGGTGTCAAACCACTAGCAATACTAAGCTCATCCCAGCATAACGGTGTACGACATCTCTGCCCATACAGTGCCTCATGTAACGTCCAGAATTTTATTAATTTTATTCCGGACTTGGAGCACTTTGTAGTTATCCCGTAATCCCGAGATGCCGAGAGCCACGATTTATTCCTATGAAAATCCCGAGCCGACTCGTCGTTTTTTCTCTTTTTCCCGCTTTCCGACCCTTCGTTCCGGGTCGAAGTGACAAGGGGTCATTTCCGACCCCTCGTTCCGGGGTGATGTGACATGACAACTGCTGTCCCCTCTCCCTTGACAACCCTTGTCCCCTCCCTCTCTCTCACGTTCATTTTCCTCTCCCTCTTACTCTCTTTGCTCTCTTCTCTTCTTCCATTTGGATTGCAACTCTTGCATGTATGGACTGTAGTAGAGGGATCCCAGATCAAGTGTGGTAAACTTCTTCTTCTTCCTTCCTTGTCCTTCATTGCTGATTCACCCCTTTCTTCTTCCCTCCTTCATCCATAGCCATGGATGAAGCTTTTGAGAGGTTTTTACTCAACTCTTTGCATGGTTGCGTTCTTAGATCGATTAGGTCGTGGAGAGGAGCCTAAGATCAGTAGGGAGTGTTTCGAGAAGACCCAGCAAGGAAAGGAGGACTTTGGAGCCAATGATTCACGATCGAAGACGAAGAAGACGACGTTCTGCACAGAACCCGCGGGGCGGATCATCACGCCCGCAGGCGCGGCCCGCCGCAGGGGCGGCACAACACGGCCACGGGAGCGGCTTAGCACAGCCGCGGGCGCGGCTCAGCACCGTCGCGGGGGCAGCTCCAGGGCTCCAGGACATGGACGGTGCAGGGGCGGCTCCTTCCGCCGCGGGTGCGGCTGGCAGCGCCGCTGGGGGCGGTTCCTGGTTCCACAGGGGCGGCCTTTGCTCCGCCGGGGCACCAGCTTGACTCCGCGGCAGCGTTTCTTCGACAGTAGGTTCCTCCTCTCCCTTCCCCTTCGTTCATTCCTTAGTATTGTTGTTGAACCATGTTAGTAACATGCCTAGGATGGATCTAGAGTAGCTTGAAATACCATTTAGTGGTTGTGAACCTAGGAGCCCCTAAGGCTCGATGTAATTGTTGGATATGAGCATGTGAGCATGATGGATCTTCTAGGCTAGCTTGTGCCTCTTGGGTTGAGGACTAACATCTTTGTGATTATGAACTGTTGGGTGTTACTTTCATGTGTGGAGAGTGTGATGAGCATGATAGACCTAGTAGGCTTTCACTCGTTCTTGGGTTTTGCAGTATGATCATATGAGAGTTAGTAGGTTGTTGAGATATCTCCTCATGCGTTGAGTGAGATGTGAGTATGAGAGATTCTAGGATGCGGTCCTAAAATGAGAGTCAAATGATCTTGCGTAGATCATTTGTGTGGAAGTCCTAGACTTCTTGAGTTGAGGGGGTTTTGATGGTTATCTTGTTGTGATCAGGTTGTGTGCTTCTTCCCAAGGGAAGCGAGAGCGTTTTGTGATTTAGCATTGGGACGAGGTAAGTCTCCGGACTTACTTAGCTCGTATTCTATGTATTAACATTGATGTGTGTTCGGTGGTGTGTGTTTATGTTCTTGTTATAACAATTAAACCGGTAATTAGGACCACCGACCTTATGTATATTTTGGCCCAAGTGTATCATAACAGGTGGTGACATCACTGCCTACGACCGAGTGAGTCTAGGAGGTTCTCGGCGACTAGCCCGACGGGTCAGATGGTCGGGTGCATCCGTACCATTCTTTGCCGGTAAGTGGGGACCGAGGCGAGACCACGGTTGTCTCGTGTCACAAAACCGAAGTTGAATTAGAATGGGATATGACATAATAATAAAAAGATAATAAACCGGACTTGCGTGTTTTATGATGTGTGGTATGTATGTGTTTGTGCCTTCACCGCTTTTCTAATGCTTAGAAAAATTAGCTAACGGTTTTAAACCGTGGTTGTAGATGACTTGCAGGTTAGGGACGCCGCCGATTGAGGTGGAGGAGTGGACAGTCGGGGTCTCCGTACATTATAGGACGGGGACGTTTTTGGGATATGTCTTTGTATTGTGGATTATGTAGTACGGTTTGGTTTTCTTATCGGAGTTGTGATGTTTTGAGGACTCGGCTAAGTTTCCACCTTGTATCTTTACTTTTCGGTTTCCGCATACATTAAAAACGTTTTAAGTTTTCGCCTTTGTTTGTGCCTTGTTGAAGGTCCGGTGAAATTGTTGTCAAGCTAAGGGTCGGGACCCATTGTGAGGTCTCGCCCGTAGCATCCCGAGTCCCGCGGATTTGGGGTGTTACAAAAGTGGTATCAGAGCCCTAGGTTGACAACAATGACACTCGCAATCTTTTTAAAGGCCGAATGAGGAATAAAACAGAACCCACACGGGTTCTGACTTTTCGTTTTCAAAATCATGTGCATGAGTCGGGTTTGGGTTAGAATGTACGGGACCACCACTCCTTCCGCAAACCTCGGCGACATAGATCTCTGGATTAGAATTATGTACTTATATTATTTTAGTACATGGTTATATATATAAATATAAGACCTTAGGATGTTTGTGGATTTGTATGTACCTAGCTACGTATGTGGCCTTAGGATATTTGGGCTTGTATGCCTTGGATGTATTTTGATTATGCTTACCTTATGCCTTTAGAAGTTTTATCATACCGAGAAAGTAACTACTATCTATGTATTTATACATAAGTAAATTCCAAACGCTATAAAATAGCACGTACGAGAGCTACCGCTTACATAGGACCCGCAAGGGGTAGACCCCCTCTTTCTCCTACCGTCCCGAGACGGGGACGAGTAGGAAGACCTCCAGGCGCGGGAGGTCGGGGACGTATCCCCATTGCGGACCTACCAGTTGTTGATCCGCCAGTAGACAAGGTTTCCGTAGAGGACGTCTCCGAGAGCATCGTTCCCGAGGCTAGGGATAGGACCGTTGGGAGGCCGGACGCAGAGTTCTCCATCTGCCAGGACCAGGGGAGCATCCATTGGAGCTACCGTGTTTGAGGACTACGTACGACAAGAACAATGGAGATAGCAAACTTAAGTTCTTCAAGAAGACGCGTGGACAACTAAAGGTGCGAATCTAAGAGGAGATGAGTGCATTCTAACAAGGTTAAAGGCGGTGTTCCATCACGAGAAGTGAAGCTTTCCTTAGACGCTCCTAAGCTTTGGAGTCAAGATGAGAACGCGATCAAACCAAGTGCGAAAGATGTAAGATACCGTAAGTTAAGCTTACGAGGTACCATTAAGTGAAGAGTTAACATTACGAGAGTTATGAGAAGAATGGAAATGTGGGGATTTACGAGGAGTTGACCGGTTTCTGCTATGACGATAAGGCGAAGAAACGCCAAAAAGGATGGAGTAGGTATAAATGATGAT
>CM008284.1:33608568-33627479 GCA_002319775.1 Fagopyrum tataricum
AAGTATTATCTTTCTTGGGTACTAAGAGGACGGAACGGCACAAGGACTTAAGCTTTCCCTAACATACCCTTATCTAGCAAGTCTTGAACCTGGTTTTGAATTTCTTGGGCTTCCTTAGGGTTCATCCTATAGGCCGGTCTATTGGGAAGAGTGGCTCGGGGAATTAATCTATTTGGTGTCATGCCTAATGGGCGCAAGCCAGCCGGAATTTCCTCAGGAAAGACGTCCTTAAACTCGTCTAATAGACCTTGGATAGAGCTAGGGAGTGGAGGTTTGGCTTCCTTGGTTGCCGTTATAATGACTTACACAACTCAACATTAGGACATCCATAGAAGCATAATTATTCACATTCATTCCTCGACTCAAGGTAGCTACTTGTTGGTTGGGCTAAAAAGAGTTTGATGGGTTTTATCCTCCTTACACTTAGGCCGTGAATTTTTAGATTTTTTGAGAGGCTTCTTGATCTATCCTCCTCTTGTCTCATAATATTCAGCTATTTGTAAGGGCGTCATAGGCTTAAGTGTTAAAGTTTTACCTTATACTCAAAACTATATTTGTTAGAAAAACCATCATGCACAACCTTCCTATCATATTGCATGGACGGCCAAGCAACAAGTGACAAGCATTCATGGGCACAACATCACATACAATTATATATCCTCATATGATCTAATGTTATATTGACCTAGTTTGCTTATTTACCTTAAGTTCCCCACACTCATTCATCCAATGTAACTTATATGGTCTAGGGTGATAAAATGTAGAAAGTTGCAATTTATTAACCATTTCAGTGCTAGCTATGTTGCAACAACTCCCTCCATCAATTATCACATTACACACCTTTCCTTTAATGCTACATCTTGTATGAAAAAGATTTTCACGTTGATTATCCTCACTAGGTGCTAGTTGGACATGCAAAGTTCTCCTAGCTATCAATGATTCACCATGCTCATACTCAATGCAATCATCACTTTCATTTTGCTCATGATCATCAACTAGTGCATTTTCATTATCAAAATCCAAGTCATCTTCACTTTCATATTGCCCTAGATGATTTATGATCAAAGTGCGTCTATTAGGACATTCCCTACTCATGTGACCTCTACCTTGGCATTTAAAACTACAATATCCCTATTTCTAGAGTTAGAGTTAGAAGTACTCTCTCGAGGACCACTTGAACGCTCATTCAAGGGCCGTGGTGTAGTGGAAGGTGTGGCAGCTCTTCTTTGACCTTCTTGACCCATAGGCGCCGGTTTCCTCTCCTCCTTATGGCCCCCTTGATCTCTACTTTGACTAGACAGCCGGCTCCCTTGTGATTTCCAAGCATTGGATGTGCCGTAGGTCGGTTTGTTCTCCCGGTTCCGTAGTTTAGTCTTCCTTTCCACCTTGATTGCTAAGTATAGCAATTGCTCCATGGTACTGTAGGGATACATATCAACTTCATTAGCCAAATTAGAGTTAAGAATTCAAAGATACCTAGCCATAGTGTTTTCCTCATCTTCTAGAACGTTGGCCTTCACCATAGCAACTTGCATGTTGGTATAAACTTCCTCAGCACTAAGAGATCCTTGTCTCAAATTTTTCAACCGTTTCCGAAGCTCTCGGGTGTAGTGGGGGGGGGGGGGACGAACCTTGACCTCATGAGTGCCTTCATGTGCTCCCATGTAGCGATTTGAGGGTCTAACGTTCGAACTCTCTCCTTAACCACATGATCCCACCACACCAAGGCATAACCTTGGAACTCTAGGGCGGCTAGTTGAACCTTCTTATGGTCTCTGAAGTTGTGACACAACCGAGCATTCTCTCGTTCCCTTCCTTGCCTCAGCGGTTGGTATTGTCGTGAGTAGTCCTCCCATGGTTCGTCTTCAAAAGGAACCTCATTTCGACGCTGAAAATCATCAACAAAAGGTGGGACGTTAGATGCATTAGGAAAAGCGTCGGAGTGTCTATTACCTTGCCCTTGATGACCCGTCTCTCTAGTCACGTGAGAGGGCCTGCTAAACTCATAGGTGGTTCTCATGGGTGGCGTCCGAGGCGGTGGGGTTCGGGCTTCCATAGTTTCCATCTGTTTGGATAGGCTAGCTACGGAATCGGACAGCTTCTTCAATAGGTCGAACATCTCGGGCGTGACGGTCTCGCTGCTAGCCTTGCTTGGGCTTCGGGGCCTAGACATGCTCAAAGTAGACAAACAATGAAATGATTAGGTTAGTGAAAAATAACCTCACTTGTGTATCTCTCACTCTCTTGTTGGTATTGCCACGCTTGTGGTTCGGTTTGTAAGGATCAACACCTTGGGATCACGAGTTCGAACCTTCTTAGCAACTCCTTGGACTAGAACGCCGGAACTGATGTTAGAGTTGGAAATGGATCAGGACACCCCAAAGGGGAGTATTGACTTTTGGGATTGTGAAGAATCGAGACTTGAAGGAAGGATTACTCACTAAGAGGGGACCTTTCCTTGTGCTTGGCGATGGACTAGTAGATGGATTGGCAATGGTAGTGTTTGTTTGTTTTCTTTTTCTTTTTTTTTTTTAACTTGTAATGGTCTCTTGTACTTTGACTAGAGACTTTGTGGGAGAGGAGAAAATGATAATCCCGGGCGAGATTTGGGAATCTCGGCCGAGGCTGCTGAAAATTCCGGGCGAGATTTTGGAATCTCGACCGAGACTGTTGATAATTCCGAGCGAGATTTGGGAATCTCGACCGAGGCTGCCGAAACTTTCTTGTCGTAAGACAAGGTGCGTTTTTTTTTTTGTGTGAGAATCAACCCTCCTCAAGATGATGGCCGGCCAAAAGAAGCCTTTGGCTTTGATTTGATCACTTCAAGCACAAGTCAAATCCACAATTAGTCAAGCAATAATTGAAAGGTAAGAAAAAAAATGAATGGAAATGATCAATTGTACCAACTGAGCTCTGATACCAACTGATACGGGAATAGAACCGTGGGTTAACCGATCTAGGTACAATGATCCCAAATCAGGTAGGAAACGGAGATGGATGATGGCTTGACGTGAGGATGGAAGGGAAATGGAAAACGTTGAGTAGAACCAAAAGACCAACGATGAAGAACCTTGGCTAAGTAGTCAAGACCCCAGCTCGTGAATGTCTTTGACCCAACCCCAATATAACCTTACACTAGCTCTCAACGGAACTAACACAAGGAGGGACTCGTGAAGGTTCGAAGCACCAATCCCGATGGATTGACACAAACAAAACTCGACCAAGCAAACAACAACAATGCCAACCAAAGCTCTCTTTCAATGATTGATTTTGTGAATGTAAATACAATGTTCAATTTGAAGCAAAAATAACGTACCGACTAAAGCAACTAAGGAGACTATATATAGACTCCCTTATCTAAGACAAAAATAAATAAATAAAACAAAAGCATTAGTTGGAGGAGATAACAAGAGAGCTCCAACAAATGTAGCTAATAATCTGACAAAATAACTAACACCACAAAAATAGACTAACTTCTCCAAGGAACCCGTTGGTGACCGGGCGGGTTTTAGGGCTCAGTCGGGCGGCCCGGTGGGGAGTGATGTGCACAATCTCGGACGGGCTAGGATGCTGAAGACGCCGAGATCGCCAACCACTCCGGGCGAAGACTAAGACTCCATGAAGATGACATCGAGGAAGCTGACGGCGCCGGGCGGGAATTAGAGTTCACGGGCGCTGGCGTCGGGGAGCTCAGACGGGGCTTAGGGTTAGGCACGGAAGGTGTTGACGAAGACAGGCGGGAGTTGGGACTCGTAGCGGAGGGTGTCGATAGTGATGGACGGGGTTTAGGGTTCACGCCGGTTGAGGCTACCGAGGCCGGGCGGGAATTAGGGTTCACGCCGGGCGGGACTAACGAGGACGGGCGGAGATTAGGGTTCGGGACGGATAGTGCTAGCGGGACCGGGCGGAAATTAGGGTTCACGCCGGACGGGACTAACGAGGCCGGGCGGAGATTAGGGTTCGGGATGGATAGTGCTAGCGGGACCAGGCGGGAATTAGGGTTCGGGACGGGATGTTCTTGTGAGGCCGAGAGCGTCAGGCGGGACGGGCTTTCCATGCTTGCTTGTCCGTCCGCCTTCAAGACCATGCCTACGTCCGCTGTTTGCCGTTCGTTGCCGCCTAGCTCTTTGCTTCCGCTTGCTTTTTCCATGTTGGCTTCAACTTCCATATTCTTTTCATGGTGATCCAACGTTTGCATGTCCTCCTCCTCTTGCATTTGAACTCCTGAAATCACCAAGCAATTAATAAGTGACTTATGAATATTAAATAACTCCTGCATGTTGTCATGTATTAACAACTCCCTTGACGTAAACTCTTGGATCTCCTTAGCTCTTGCCCTTGTAATGGGTCCTTGGGTCCTATCATGTGAGTCATGCAATGGCTCACGTAATGGTCCTCCATCAAGTAGAGACGACATAATCACATCGAACACTATAATAGTGTTTTAATTGATGTATTATAGATCCACAACATTAAACAAGGCTATTTAATCACCAGGTTAGACTTTGTACTAATCTCCTTCTTTATTGTTGAGAGTTAAGTACAACCAACGCCTATCTACAAGGAGGAGAGTAGTAGAGGCAACATAATCACATTGAACACTATAATAGTGTTCAAATTTTATAGTGTTCAAATTGATGTATTATAGATCCACAACGAATCAACCAGGCTAGTTAATCACCAGGTTAGTCTATGTACTCATCTCCTTGATATTGTTAAGAGTTAAGTACAACCAACGCTTATGTACAAAGAGGAGTGCAGTAGGGGCAACATAATCAAATTGAACACTATTATAATAGTGTTCAAATTGTGATATTATAGATCCACAACGAATCAACAAGGCTAGTTAATCACCAGGTTAGTCTATGTACTCATCTCCTTGTTTATTGTTGAGAGTTAAGTACAACCAACACCTATCTACAAGGAGGAGAGCAATAGAGATGACATAATCACATTGAACACTATTATTGTGTTTAAATTGATGTATTATAGATCTACAATGAATCAACAAGGCTAGTTAATCACCAGGTTAGTCTATGTACTCATCTCCTTGTTAATTGTTGAGAGTTAAGTACAATCAACGCCTATCTACAAGGAGGAGAGCAGTAGAGACGACATAATCACATAGAACACTATAATAGTGTTCAAATTGATGTATTATAGATCTACAACGAATCAACAAGGCTAGCTAATCATCAGGTTAGTGTATGTACTCATCTCCTTGTTTATTGTTGAGAGTTAAGTACAACCAACGCCTATCTACAAGGAGGAGAGCAGTAGAGACGACATAATCACATCACTATAATAGTGTTCAAATTAATGTATTATAGATCCACAACGATTCAACAAGGCTAGTTAATTACCAGGTTAATCTGTGTACTGATTCCTTATTTATTGTTGAGAGTTAAGTAAAATCAACGCCTATCTACAAGGAGGAGATTAATAGAGACAACATAATCAAATTGAACACTATCATAGTGTTCAAATTGATGTATTATAGATCCGCAACGAATCAACAAGGCTAGTTAATCACCAGGTTAGTCTATGTACACATCTCCTTGTTTATTGTTGACAATTAAGTACAACCAAGGTCTATCTACAAGGAGCTGAGTAGTAGAGGCAACATTTTCAAATGGAACACTATAATAGTGTTTAAATTGATGCATTATCGATCCACAATGAATCAACAAGGCTACTTAATCATGAGGTTAGTCTATCTACTTATCTCATTGTGTAATGTTGAGAGTTAAGTACAATCAACGCCTATCTACAAGGAGAAGAGCAGTAGAGACAACATAATCAAATTGGACACTATAATAGTGTTCAATTTGATGTATTATATATCCATAACGGTTCAACAAAGCTAGTTAATCACCAGGTGATGCAGGAGCATCTCAGGACCTAGCCCGAATGGAGATCATGAGCATGGAAGCTAGGAAGCACGGAGTGTTGATTACTATAAGGAGAAGGAGAGGAAGAATTAAGGACATTCCTCAATATGTGAAGGAGATTATTCATGAAAGAGATGAGAAGACCATTTCCGGAAATACATTGAAGACATTTGATTGGAGATGGGAGATAACATGCATGATCACGTATGCACGGGCAAGGAGGAGAGTTCGAGAAGCTTGCAAATGCTACGTGGAAAAGAGGAGATCATTTGGACGTTTTATATGTCAAATTGGGCTTATTTTAAATGTTAAATAAGGCCTTAATTAGATATATTAATCCAGCCCATTGCTTCTTATTTTATAGCCCATTCTTGGACATCTTTTAAATAAAAGATGGGCTTGCTTTTAATTATTCGTTTTGGGCTTTTAAGACTTTTTAGTTCAGCCCATTAGTTATTTTATTTCTCTTTTATTGTTTGATCTTATCTCTTAAAGATTTGATCATATTTTATTTGTAGAAGATCATATCTCCTAAAGATTTGATCTTATCTTTTAGCTAGAAGATCCCATCTCTTAGAGATTTGATCTTATCTTTTAAGCTAGAATGGGCTCGATCTTGGATCAAGCCCATAGCCCGTAGGAAACCCTAGAGGACGTCCAACATGCCTATATAAGGCCTTCTAGGACGTCTCTTTTGACTCACCATTGAATGAATTAAACCCTAATACTTTTGAAGTATTGTTTCTCTTCTATCCCATATTCTTCTCGTGGAATCGAGACAACTTACTGTGTGAGCGGAATCCATTTGCCAGCAACTTTGGTGCTGTTTTGAGTTGTGTCACTTAGATTGGCAAGTTGGTGCTCTCAATCATCTCCGGGTGACTTCTTGTGCTTTGGGGACAATCGCTTTCCCCTCTGTGTGAGATTATAGCGGAAGGGCTTCTTCAAGTCATTCCAAGTTGTGTGTTAGGGCCTTAGTTTCCCTATCGTGCTCTTGGTTGCCTTAAGGGTTCAACCAGATCTATCCATCTACCGATCCTTCACAATCATTGGATCATTCCTCCATCTTTTTATTTTCAAGTTTCCACCTTTTATCCATTTTCTTCATTGCGAGTCTTGGTGTTGAAAGATCGGGCCAACTGACGGCTAACCCCGTATCATCTTGCCTACCTATGGGTCAACGGGCCAAACAAAATACATAACGAAAAGCCCAACAGGGAAAACCTAAAAAGATAACATCAAAAGGGAATATCCTTTTTATGTCATAAAAGGGATATTCCTTAAGGAATATCCCTTTTATGACATAAAAAGAAAAACATGAAAATATAGTCCAAAAATAAGCTAGCTTAATGCCGTGGAGTCGGAAAGACGAGAATGCCGCTAACGGGCCTAAGTGGCGTGGACGGGATCAGTAGCCTATGCCATGGTGGTGTAGAGACACGGCATGCCACTAACGGATCCAAGTGAAGAAGTGGTGCGGGCGATGATGGAGCCGGTAGCTCGGGCGATGGCCTTGGCTCGGGAGCGGGTGAGCGGTCCATCCGAGCGAACCCTCAAAGTCTCGTCCTCATCATCTACGTCAACGTCAAAGGGACATCCAAGGGCGCATCATTTACTACCTGAGTTAGGTAATGCCCGAGACTTATCCGGTAAGGGGTTACTTAGTCCTTATATAGAGAATCCGGTTTGTACTGAATTTCCTTCATAGATACCTTGAGACTTACCCGGTAATAGGTAGGTAGGATTGGAACTAGATGATCTTTTTACTTACCCGATAATAGATGATCACTGATGAAACGTTCATCCCTATAACTTTTCTTACCAGAGCTTTACGAGTTATCTTGAGTCCAGTTGTCATAAATAATGATCTTGAACCCTTGGAATCCGTTCTTCCCTATAATTTGATATGTTTTTTTTGTTTAGTTTTATTAACTTTTTTGATTGAAATCGATATTTAATCAATAACAAAACAAAAACCCAACCAAAAGTATGATTCTTCTAACCCTCACTTCTTCCTTCAATTTCTTATACTAGACTTATACTATATTTGATCAATTCTTGCAAATTGAACCGCCATTGTCCTTGTGTTGGACCTTGGAGTACTTACCATACTATGTACTGACCCATACAATGTGGGTTCGCTACTAGTTAGGTGATTATTACAAGAATTAAATTTTAAAACTAAGCATATCGTGTCTTGTGAGCATACGAGTCTTTGTCATTATTGACACGGATTTGTAGGGTCATAAATCTAGCGAACAAAGACATTGAATATGAACATGGTGAATCTTTGATAGCTAGGAGAACATTTCATGTCCAATTAGTACCATGTGATAACCAACGTGAAAATCTATTTTATACAAGGTGTAGTATTAAAGGAAAGGTGTGTAATGTCATTATAGATGGTGGGAGGTGTTGAAACATAACTAGCACGGAAACGAGTAACAATTTACAACTTCCAACGTTTTATCACCCTAGACCTTAAAAGCTACGATGGATGAATATGTGTGGAGAATTTAAGGTGAACAAACAATTTAGAATCAATATGACCTTAGGATCATATGAGGATACCATTGTTTGTGATGTTGTGCCTATGAATACTTGTCACTTATTGCTTGGCCGACAATGGCAATATGATAGGAAAGTTACACATGGTGGCTTTACAAATATGTATAGTTTTGAGTATAAGGGTAAAACTCTCTTAGCTCAACCATCTAGTGTCTATCTAGGATCGAAGAACTCTATGACCCCCTTACAAATAGCCGAATATTATGAAAAGAAAAAAAGGTAGAAAATGAAGCCGTATAAAAATCTAAGAACTCTCGGCCTAAAGTTAAGGAAGACATTAAGCCCCAACAAACTCTCTTAGCTCAACCATCTACTGTCTATCTAGGATCGAAGAAAGAATATATGAGTGATTAAACTTCTATGGATACACTAATGATGACTTTGTGTAAAACATTATTGATCCTAACCGAGGAGATCAAAGCCCATCTTCCTAGCTCTATCCTAGACCTCTTAGAAGAATTTGAGGACGTCTTTCCTGAGGAAATACCGGCTGGATTACCAATATTTAGGGGCATAGAACATCAAATAGACTTAATTCCCAGTGCCACCCTTCCTAATAAACCGGCATATAGAATGAACCAACCCTAAGGAAGCCCAATAAATCCAAGATCAAGTCCAAGAGCTTCTAGATAAGGGTTATGTGAGGGAGAGTTTACGCCCTTGTGCCGTCCCTGTCCTTTTAGTACCTAAGAAGGATAGCACATGGAGAATATGTGTTGATTGTAGAGAAATTAACAACATAAACATTAAGTACCGGCACCCCATCCACATCTACGACATGCTAGATGAGTTACACGAAGCCACAATCTTTACCAAGATTGATCTTATGAGTGGTTACCATCAAATTAGGATGAGGGAGGGAGATGAATGGAAAACGGCTTATAAAACAAAATTTGGTCTCTATGAGTGGCTAGTGATGCCTTTTGGGCTCACTAATGCTCCTAGTACTTTCATGAGGTTGATGAATCACATTTTTAAGGCGTTATATCGGTAAGTTTGTAGTGGTCTACTTTGATGAAATTCTTATCTATAGTAGGTTTTTAAGAGAGCATGAGGAGCATTTAAGGGAAGTACTCTCTACTTTAAGAATTGAGCACTTACATGCAAATACTAAAAAATGTGATTTCTAAACTAACCGGGTATTTTTTCTTGGCTTTGTAGTGTGATGCAGGAGCATCTTATGCACCATCTACTACCGGACCCATCACAAGAGCCCAAGCCAAACGAATAGGAGAACAACTTGGGAAAAAGATGCATGAATTGGAGAGTTGCTTTATAATATGTTGGAAGAAGAAAAGAAAGTGGAAGAGTTTTGGACTAATTTAAGTGGCTAAATTAGGTCCAACTTGCTCTTTGTTTTGAAGCCCATTCTTGGACATCTTTTACATAAAAGATGGGCTTGCTTTTAATTCTCGTTTTGGGCTTTTAAGACTTGTTAGTTCAGCCCACTAGTTTATTTTATTGCTCTTTTATTTTTGATCTTATCTCTTAAAGATTTGATCTTATCTCTTTAAGTTAGATTGGGCTCGTTCTTGGATCAAGCCCATAGCCCATATAAACCCTAGGAGGACGTCTAACATGCCTATATAAGGCTTAGGTAGGCGTCTCTCCCACTCACCCATTGAATGAATTAAACACAAATACTTTTGAATTATTGGTTCTCTTCTATCCCATATTCTTCTCGTGGAATCGAGACAACTTACTGTGTGAACGGAATCCGTTTTCCAGCAACTTTGGTGCTGTTTTGAGTTGTGTCACTTAGATTGGCAAGTTGGTGCTCTCAATCATCTCCGGGTGACTTCTCGTGCTTTGGGGACAATCGCTTTCCCCTCTATGTGAGATTATAGCGGAAGGGCTTCTTCAAGTCATTCCAAGTTGTGTGTTAGGACCTTAGTTTCCCTATCGTGCTCTTGGTTGCCTTTAGGGTTCGACCAGATCTATCCATCTACCGATCCTTCACAATCATTGGATCATTCCTCCACCTTTTTATTTTCAAGTTTCCACCTTTTATCCATTTTCTTCATTGCGAGTCTTGGTGTTGAAAGATCGGGCCAACTGACGGCTAACCCCGTATCAAATTGGTACCAGAGCTTCAGGTTCATCAACACCTTCACACGTCCCATATAAAACACAAAAAAAAAATTCGTTCTTTCAAGATCCGTCAAGGAAGTTCTACACAAAAAGAGTCACCGGAGCAGGATCCGTAACAGTTAGTTCTACTATTCTCGTTATTTTTATGCAAATTTTCAATTCCGCATTCAATTTCTTGAAAAGAAGGATTTTTGTGGCCTATTGTTGATTTGAATATATATTTTTGCCTAAGATTCGATCTTTTCTCGTTTTGATCGGAATCTCACCTATCTACCACCACAAAATACCCCGCCGCCACCTTCCCGCCGTCTTTTCGGCCGCCCTACCCCCAGCCGCCGCTTCGCCGGCCGCCGCCCAGCCCGAAACCGCCGCCTTCGGCCGTTGCCTACACCGCTGCTTCGGCAGTCCTGGCGCCGCTCCCACGGCCTTCGGCTTTGAGACGCCGTCCGAGATCCCAGCCGCCGCCCCAGCCCTCGGTCTCGGCCGAGATCCAAAACCCTACCCCGGCCGAGATTTGTTCTCTGCGCCGCAGCCGTCGCCCCCTATAAACCCTACCCGAAACCCTAGCCGTCGCCTTCGGTGTCGCTAAACCCTAACCCTATCCCTAGCCGTCGGGCCTCGTCAAACCGGCCCAACCCGACCCATCTCGGGCCATCAACCGAGATCCACAAAAAAAAAAAAATTTGAACCGAACCAAAGAGGTTCAGCCGCCCGCCACTCCACCGCTCAGCCGCCGCTTCTGTCGGTCCGCCGCCGCCGCTCCACCGCCGCCGCCGCCCGTGTTAGTCTCGCAAGTGTTTAGTTAAAAAAAAAAAAAAAGAGAGACGTTACTTGCGAGCTAAGTTGTCAGTTTCCGCAGTTGTGTATCTTGTGCAAGTTTTATTTTGGCAGGCGTCCCTTTTGAGCGTGATTGATATATATTTGTTTTCCTGGGAGCTCCCTACATCGCTACAGGACAACCTTAAATTGCAATCCTTCCTTTTTTCCCTTTTATCTTTTCCCTTGTTTCCTTTTTGCCTTCCCTTTCTTTATTATATTGTTTCCTTTTACCTTATTACCTTTTTCTATTTTTCCCTTTTCCTTTTTGTATTTTAATTTTCAAAAAGCCGCAAATTATCTTTTCTATTTTGAGATTATTGATTTGTTGGTTGAGAATCTTGCAGGCGAGATTAGTTTTGCTTTTCTAGCTAGCACCACATAAAAAGCCTTTTCCTTTTGAGATCTGGTTCGATCACCTTGTTTTCTGCCTGAACGCACTAACTTGTTGATTGCTTGAGACATCTTTCTTGTAGATTCACAGTGATCCTCGCAAACCGGCTAAGAGGAAGTTGCGAAGCTTACGAGATAGGTTCTGAGCGAGACACTTGAAGAGGGTAGCCTACTAGTTTATCCTTAACTAACCTTAACAAGTTTGTTTGCTTTGAATCATGCCAACTACAGGAAAGGAGCACAGGGAACAACCCCAGCTATCGGATGACAGATCAATCAACGGAAGTATCTTTAAATCCTCTAGCACATTGGAGAACATGAAAACTTTAAATGTGGGACAAAGAGAAAATATTTTCCGTAGCAGATGTTCTATTAAAGACAGAATATGTGATTTAATCATAGATGGTGGTAGCTGCTATAACATTGTCAGTCTAGAAATGGTTACCAAGCTACAATTAGACGTGTTAGATCACCCAGCTCCTTATAAAATATCATGGATAAATGAACAGGGAGAGTTGGCTATCGATAAACAAGTTTACATTAGTTTTCGTCTAGGAAGGTATGAAGATACCATCTTATGTGACGTTGTTCCTATGACTGCTTGTCATCTTTTGCTAGGTCGACCATGGGAATATGATCGAGATGTCAGTCACAAAGGACGGACCAACAAATACGTCTTCGAGTTCCAAGGTACCACTTTTACCCTCAAACCCATGAGCCCTGAAGAAATAGCTACACTGATCAAGAAACGTTCCCCGCCGTCGAGCAAAGAAGCTGAACCTGCGGTTTCTCATAATCAAGATGTGACCCAAGAAGCCACAATCCTTAGTGATAGTACTGCCGGGCCAAGAGTTGATCACCGGGAAGAAACAAGCACCCCATCCCAAGAGAGATACCAGACTGACTTCCTGGACGTCAATACCAATCTTATGCTACTGAGCAAGGAAGATAAAACTCAACAACCACCAACGGGGTCCACTCTACCTCCCGAAATCCAACAAGTAATTACCGAATTTCAAGACATGTTCCCCGAGGAACTTCCATTGGGGCTGCCCCCCATCAGAGGAATTGAGCATCAAATAGATCTTATACCTGGCAAACCATTGCCCAACCGTCCTGCCTACCGGATGAATCCGTAGGAAACACACGAGATTCAAACGCAGGTACAAGAACTCTTGGATAAAGGATATGTTAGAGAGAGTCTAAGTCCATGCGCGGTACCCGTCCTTATGGTGCCCAAGAAAGACGGCAGCTGGAGGATGTGTGTGGACTACAGGGCCATAAATAACATCACCATCAAGTACAGACATCCCATTCCTCGGCTCGATGACATGCTAGATGAATTGCATGGAGCTTGCCTTTTCTCCAAGATAGACCTCCGGAATGGCTATCATCAGATCCGCATGCGAGAGGGTGATGAATGGAAAACAGCGTTCAAGACCAAGTTTGGTCTATATGAGTGGCTAGTGATGCCGTTCGGTTTGACCAACGCCCCTAGCACTTTCATGCGTCTTATGAACCATGTTCTGCGACCTTTCATAGGACGATTCGTAGTTGTCTACTTCGATGATATACTGGTATATAGCCACAATCTTCAGGAACATGAGTAGCACCTCAGGGAAGTACTTACAATTTTGAGGAGACAACATCTCTACGCCAACTTCAAGAAATGTGAACTATGCACCGATCAAGTATCCTTTTTAGGTTTTATTGTTAGTTCACAAGGCTTACAGGTAGATGATAGCAAGATCAAGGCTATCCAAGATTGACCCACACCGAAATCTGCCACGCAAATCAAAAGCTTTCATGGATTGGCCAGCTTCTATCGCAAATTCGTCAAGGATTTCAGCACCATAGCAGCACCCCTAAATGAAATAACAAAGAAGAAGGCTGAATTCATATGGGGAAGGGAACAACAAACTGCTTTTGAGGAACTGAAGGCACGCCTCACCCAGGCACCCTTACTCGGCCTACTTGATTTCAGCAAACCATTTGAGGTCGAGTGTGATGCTTCAGGAATTGGAATCGGAGGAGTACTAATGCAGGAAGGTAAACCTATTGCCCACTTCTCCGAGAAGCTGAAAGGAGCCACCTTAAAATACTCCACATATGATAAAGAGCTATATGCACTCTTTCGGGTTCTAAAGGTTTGGCAACATTACCTCAGACCAAACGAGTTTATACTGCACACCGATCACGAGTCACTCAAACACTTCAGGAGCCAAGATAAGCTTAATCGACGACATGGAAAGTGGATGGAGTTATAGAGCCTTTTCCCTTTATAATCAAACACAAGAAGGGTAAGGAGAATGTGGTTGCTGATGCCTTGTCACGAAGATACTCACTCCTCACTACCTTAGATTCCCGGGTACTCGGGTTTGTGTACATTAAAGAGCTATATATAACTGACCCAGATTTTGGAGAGATATTTCGTGACTGTAGAGATAAGGGACCCACAGGGAAGTTCTATATATTTGACGGGTTCCTTTTCAGAGAAAATAAGGTGTGCATCCCCAAATGTTCCCTTAGACTACTTTTGACCGAGGAAGCACATCGAGGAGGACTGATGGGTCATTTTGGACGAGACAAGACCCACCATACTCTGAGAGTTCATTTCTTCTGGCCTCATATGTTCAGGGATGTCGAGCATTTGGTTAAACGGTGTTTGGATTGCCTCAAAGCCAAATCCCGTTTACAACCACATGGTCTTTACACACCCCTCCCCACTCCTACCGCGTCTTGGGAAGACATCTCCATGGATTTCATTGTAGGATTACCTCGCACTAAGAAAGGGAGAGATTCTATATATGTAGTTGTTGACAGATTCTCCAAGATGGCCCACTTCATTGCTTGTAACAAGACGGACGACGCCATCAACGTAGCCAATCTGTTCTTTCGGGAAATTGTAAGGCTACATGGGATCCCAAAAACAATTGTAAGTGATAGAGACGTTAAATTTCTAAGTTCTTTCTGGAGAACCCTCTGGGGAAAACTTGGAACCAAGCTTCTATTCTCAACGTCCAGTCACCCACAGACTGATGGACAAACCGAGGTAACAAATCGAACTCTTACTACTGTTTTAAGAACTATTATCCGCCGGAAATATCCGAGCATGGGAGGATACCTTGCCTCATGTAGAGTTTGCATATAACCGAACTGTTCATTCTTCTACACAACTGTCACCTTTTGAATGTGTATATGGTCTCAACCCTTTAACCCCACTTGATCTTATGCCTTTTCCTATGAAAGAGAAAGAGAATTTTGATATAGGAAAACAGGTGGAATTTATCAAGGAATTGCACGAGCGGACAAGGAGTAGATTAATTCAAAAGTCGGAAGCAGTGGCTGCAAAAGCCAACCATGGACGACGCCGCGTCATTTTTCAACCAGGAGATCTAGTATGGGTACATTTGAGGAAGGAGTGGTTTCCGTCTAGACGAAAGAACAAGCTGGACGCTCGAGGTGATGGACCATTTAAAGTTCTCAAAAGAATCGGCGATAATGCATATCAATTGGAACTTCCAGGAGATTACGAAGTCAGCGCTACTTTCAATGTTGCCGATCTTACTCCCTTTTATGAGGACGAGTACATACTGGATTCGGGGTCGAATCCTTTTCAAGAAAGGGAGAATGATGTAGGAGCATCTTATGCACCATCTACTACCGGACCCATCACAAGAGCCCAAGCCAAACGAATAGGAGAACAACTTGGGAAAGAGATGCATGAATTGGAGAGTTGCTTTATCAAGACAGGAGCATTGGAAGAAAGCCCGAAGTTGGTAATACACGTCCAACCCAAGGAAAGACAGGAGGACAACCCAAGAAGGACTGAAGTCAATATGTTGGAAGAAGAAAAGAAAGTGGAAGAGTTTTGGACTAATTTATGTGGCTAAATTAGGTCCAACTTGCTCTTTGTTTTAAAGCCCATTCTTGGACATCTTTTAAATAAAAGATGGGCTTGCTTTTAATTCTCGTTTTGGGCTTTTTAAGACTTGTTAGTTCAGCCCAGTAGTTTATTTTATTGCTCTTTTATTTTGGATCTTATCTCTTAAAGATTTGATCTTATCTCTTTAAGTTAGATTGAGCTCGATCTTGAATCAAGCCCATAGCCCATATAAACCCTAGGAGGACGTCCAACATGCCTATATAAGGTTTAGGTAGGCGTCTCTCCCACTCACCCATTGAATAAATTAAACACAAATACTTTTGAAGTATTGTTTCTCTTCTATCCCATATTCTTCTCGTGGAATCGAGACAACTTACTGTGTGAGCGGAATCCGTTTGCCAGCAACTTTGGCGCTGTTTTGAGTTGTGTCACTTGGATTGGCAAGTTGGTGCTCTCAATCATCTCCGGGTGACTTCTCGTGCTTTGGGGACAATCGCTTTCCCCTTTGTGTGAGATTATAGCGGAAGGGCTTCTTCAAGTCATTCCAAGTTGTGTGTTAGTGCCTTAGTTTCCCTATCGTGCTCTTGGTTGCCTTAAGGGTTCGACCAAATCTATCCATCTACCGATCCTTCACAATCATTGGATCATTCCTCCACCTTTTTATTTTCAAGTTTTCACTTTTTATCCATTTTCTTCATTGCGAGTCTTGGTATTGAAAGATCGGGCCAACTGACGGCTAACCCCGTATCATAGTGAGTACCGAAGGATTGCAAGTGGATGAAGAGAAGATTAAGGCAATCAATGAGTGGCCAACTCTACGCTCGGTTGGTGATGTAAGGAGTTTTCACAGCTTGGCTACCTGTAGGTTTATGATAGATTTTAGTACCATTGCTGCATCACTCACGGCCTTGACCAAAAAGAATGTGTTATTTGTGTGGAAGGAAGCTCGAGAGAAGGCATTTGAAGAGTTGAAGAGGTGCCTTACACAAGCCCCACTCCTAGCCCATCCGGATTTTACCAAGCCCTTTGAGGTGGAATGTCATGTCTCCGACATTGGCATAGGAGGAGTCTTAATGCAAGAAGGTAAACCTCTAGCCTTCTTTAGTGAAAAGTTGAAATGTGCATGTTTAAATTACTTTACATATGATAAAGAGTTGTATGCTTTATATTTAGAGTACTTAAAACATGGCAACACTATCTTTGGCCCCAAGATAATCTAGATAGAAGGCATGGTAGATGGATGGAATTTATTGAGACATTCCCTTATATTATCAAGTATAAGAAGGGAAAAGATAATATAGTAGCGGATGCCTTATCTATGAGACACTTTGATCACCACTTTAGATTCTAAGATGTTAGGATTCACCTACATTAAAGAATTATATGTGAGTGATGCCGACTTTGGAGATATCTATAATAAATGTGTGACAGCTGGACCTTATGATAAGTACCACTTGTTTGAGGGGGTTCTTATTTAGGATTGATAAGGTTTGCATACCTAGATGTTCCCTTAGGATTTTACTAATAGAAGAAGCCGACAAGGGAGGCTTAATGGGACACTTTGGGAGAGATATAACCTTAATATGTTGCAAACCCATTTGTATTGGCCATATATGCTTAGGGATGTAGAACACATGGTTAAGAGATGTCTTGAGTGCCTTAGAGCTAAATCTAGGTTGAAACCACATGGTTTGTACACTCCTTTACCCACGCCTAGTGCTCCTTGGGAGGGCATAAACATGGACTTTATAGTGGGACTACCTAGAACTAAGTACGGAAAGGATTCTATTTTTGTGGTGGTAGATAGGTTTTCTAAAACGGCACATTTCATTCCATGTCATAAGACCGATGATGCCTATAATGTGGCTAACTTATTCTTTAAGGAAATAGTTAGGTTACATGGAATACCTAGGACCATTGTTTGTGATAGAGATATTAATTTCTGAAGTTTATTATAGAAAACTCTTTGGGGAAAACTAGGTCCTAGGTTGTTATTTTCAACCTCTACTCATCCTCAAACGGATGGACAAATAGAAGTCACTAATAGAACTTTCACTACACTTTTTAGAGCTATTTTAAACGATAACTTGAAAGGCTAAGAAGATGCATTGCCTCATGTTGAGTTTGCTTATAATCGTGCTTTGCATTCCTCCACAACTGTCACCTTTTGAATGTGTATATGGTCTCAACCCTTTAACCCCACTTGATCTTATGCCTTTTCCTATGAAAGAGAAAGAGAATTTTGATATAGGAAAACAGGTGGAATTTATCAAGGAATTGCACGAGCGGACAAGGAGTAGATTAATTCAAAAGTCGGAAGCAGTGGCTGCAAAAGCCAACCATGGACGACGCCGCGTCATTTTTCAACCAAGAGATCTGGTATGGGTACATTTGAGGAAGGAGCGGTTTCCGTCTAGACGAAAGAACAAGCTGGACGCTCGAGGTGATGGACCATTTAAAGTTCTCAAAAGAATCGGCGATAATGCATATCAATTGGAACTTCCAGGAGATTACGAAGTCAGCGCTACTTTCAATGTTGCCGATCTTACTCCCTTTTATGAGGACGAGTACATACTGGATTCGGGGTCGAATACTTTCAAGAAAGGGAGAATGATGCAAGAGCATCTTACAGTCAAGCATATGGTTATGTTGAAGGATATCCAAAATGTATTTGTGTTGATTGAGGAGTAAGCCATCAAAAGATCTTGCAATCTCCATTCCAAGGAAGAATCGAAATGGTACTAGATGTTTAATAGTAAAGGCAGAATCAAGAGTGTTTTTAACAAGCAAAATCTCACTTGGGATATCACCTATAAGGAGCATGTAATCAACATAGACAAGGGTTGTGGTGATACCAAGGGAAGAAGACTTAATAAATATAGAGTAATCTTGTTTGGACTGGATAAAACCAAGGTGAGTTAGGAGTTTAGTGAGCTCAATATTCCATTGACGACTTGCTATTTGAGACCATAAAGTTAACTCTTTAAGCGACAAAGATGATCCGGAAAAGCTTTGAAATAGATTGGAGGAGGAGACATATACACTTCTCCATCAAGATACCCATGAAAAAAGGCATTGTTACTATCAAGGTGATGTAAGGGCCAGGATTTAACTTCTGCCAAGGCAAGTAAACATAAATAAACTTGGAATCCGGAGAGAATGTGTGCTTATAATCTTTCTCCTTTACTTGATTGTAACCTTAGCTACCAATCGAGCTTTACACCTCTCCATGAAACCTTCAACTTTGTATTTGATTTTATAAATTC
>CM008284.1:33630598-33749591 GCA_002319775.1 Fagopyrum tataricum
TCACTAAACCATAGGTAGGTAATTAACATAACTCGGCTATCAATCATATAACACACACCACTCATGCATACATCCAATATATGGATAGCAACTAAGTAAGTCCATAGACTTACCTCAATCTCTGAAGTCTCAACTCAACTCAACTCAAACGGCTCCAACTCTAGAGATCAACACTGCCTAAACAAGGCATAACAACATATATCATACTCATATCCATCACAAGGGTCACACCTAGACCCAAGGGATCCATAAGGATCATAACCTAACTGGCATAAACGATAACGTACTCAACATCATTCTAACCTCATACACGAACCTTGCAAGCTGCTAACCCGCTCATACTAGGAAAGGAAAGGATCTACCTAACTCTAGGTAGATCTGGGACAAGACGCACCTGCGTGACAAGGAGACGCAGGGGCGGAGCAAGCAATCCCGCAGGGGCGGCAAGGCTCAGCCGCAGGAGCGGTGACAGCGGCCGCAGGCACGGCGCAGGCGCTGGGAGAATGGCCGCAGGGGCGGTGGCTTCTGGCCGCGGGGCGGCGACAGTGTAGAAGTTGATCCCGCGGTTCTTCTTTCACTCTTCACGTGATCAATTCACGTCTTCTTTCATCCAAGGTTACACATATACATATACATACATAAACCAACATCAATCTATATCCAATCATCTAATCCTAAGCTAAGGAAGAAGGAATCAAAGAAAGGAAGAAGAGAAAGAGAAGATTACTCACCACACCTGTGGTCCTAGGCTGCAGGGAAGATCAACACTCACAGTAGCTGGCTTCCAAACACATCATAGCAACCACTAGCATCCACATCAACATCCACCACAACAACTCTCTTACAAACTCAAGGGAAAACCAAGCACAAGATCAAGAAGGGGAAGGAGAAGCAAGAAGGACGTAAGCAACTGAGGAAAAGAAGTGAAGAAGAAGCCCTTGATCAGCCAAGGGAAAGAATAAGAGAAGGAAAGGGTAAAGCACGGGTCAAGAAGTCAACAAAAACGGCTGCAGCCGCAGGAAACCGCAGGGGCGATCCCCTGAGCCGCAGGAGCGGAAACCCGCAGGGGCGGCACCCCCATCCGCGGGTGCGGCTAAGCCACAACTCGGTCAAAACTAGTCTCGGCTAAAGACCAAACTCGGTCCAAGAACTAGGGCTCTTGCACCTCACCCCTCTAAAAACAAGTTTCATCCCGAAACTTGTACAAACCCAGAAATCACTCGGACTCAAAAGCCGAGGTACAACTCTCTATATCGGGGTATCACAACTCTACACACCCGGTATCAACCTATACCACTCTATATCCTCAAACACGGGCATGGAGGAACTCATCATCTCCAGCTGTAAGATCACTATACTATCTAGGGCATAGAGTAAAAACACCTCTAGCCAAAACCTCATCAACATAACCATGGGCATGGAGGAAAAAACATCTCCAGCAATACTATGTCCACCAAAGTAGCATGGAGGAAAGAACCATCTCCAGCTAAATCATGCAGTATCACAATAGCATGAAGGAAAGAGTCATCTCCAGCTATAAATATCAGTCGTTCTAGCACAACAAGATTTACTAAGATCACATATCACATCATAGCTAGTACGAAAATAAACACATCATTGCATATAAGCACATAAGCATAACATCACCAAGATAGTACTAACATCTACTCGTCGATCCTACTGGTACATCTATCTCGGCATAAAACTCTGGATAGTTCCTTTGGAAACTATCCTCAGTCTCTCATGTAGCCTCATCAGGTCCACGTCTCGACCACTGTATCCTCAGCATAGGTATGTCCTTCGAACGCAGGCGTTTCATACCTCGTTCTAGGGCTACAATCGGATGCTCAACAAAAGTGTGGTCCGGCTCGACCACCAAATCCTCATAACTCCCGATGTGTCTCGGATTTGGTATATACTCCCTCAGCTGAGACACATGAAACACAGGGTGAACACCCTCTAATCTCGGCGGCAAGGCCAACCTGTAGGTTGCGCTTCAAACCTGATCCAGAATCTCGAACGGTCCGACATATCGGGGCTCAACTTCCCCTTAATGCCAACTCACCTAACACCTCGTGTCGGGGACACTCTCAGCCACACATGGGCTCCAACTCTGAACTCTAGAGGTCTACGCCTCCTATCTGCATACGACTTTTGACGGTTCTGGGCAGTCAGCATCCGCTCTCTAATCAGTGCTACTCGAGCCACATCATCTTGAATCTGATCAAGTGTCAAACCACTGGCCGTACTAGGCTCATCCTAACATAACGGTGTACGACATCTCTGCCCATACAGTGCCTCATAGGGGCCATCCAAATAGATGTATGCTAACACACAAACTCGCAGCATATCCTCCAGCGTCTGAATGGTCCTCTTTGATTGACCATCTGTTTGAGGATGGAACGAAGTCGTGAAGTGCAAACTCGTCCCCAAGGCAGCCTGAATCTGCTGCCAAAACCTCGAGGTAAATCGTCCATCTCTGTCTGAGACGATCGTCCTCGGTACACCATGGAGTCTTACTATCTGTCTAGTGTACTCCTCAGCTAATCTGCTCACCGGCCACGTCTTCCTAATAGGAATGAAACGTGTCGTCTTTGTAAATCTGTCCACAATGACCCAGATAATATCAAAACTCCGATTCGGTCTCAGCCCAGCAAAATCCATGGTGACGTCCTCCCACCTCCTCTGTGGACTAGGAAGTGGATGGAGCTCACCTCCAGCCCTCCCCACCAAGATAGACGTCTCTAATCCTGATACATCTTACTCGTACCTGGATATACAGAGTAAGGTGTACAGTGAACCTCCTGTAAAATCCTCTGTCTCGCTGCATCAACACACATCCCAAGCCTAGCTTGGATGCATCACTGTAAACCACAAAATCAAATGTACCCTCTGGCTGTGCCAAAATAGGAGCAGAAGTCAAACGCCTCTTCAACTCCTCAAAACTCTGCATGCACT
This sequence comes from Fagopyrum tataricum, assembly GCA_002319775.1. NCBI lineage: Eukaryota > Viridiplantae > Streptophyta > Magnoliopsida > Caryophyllales > Polygonaceae > Fagopyrum > Fagopyrum tataricum. Next base: position 33,633,557 of record CM008284.1, read on the forward strand.
GATCAGACCACACAAATCTAGTAGTCTTCCTCAGCAAACTCGTCAGTGGACGGGCAATCACAGAGAATCCCTCGACAAAGCGTTTGTAATAACCGGCTAGGCCAAGGAAGCTACATACTTCCTTGACGTTCGTCGGTGTAGTCCATGCTGCTACTGCTTCAATCTTGGCCGGATCCACCTTAATTCCTTCAGCTAATACCACATGACTCATGAATGCGACCTCTGGCATCCAAAACTCGCACTTAGAGAACTTAGCATCAAGTTCTCTATCCAGTAAAACCTGCAATACAGTCCTCAACTGTCCTGCATGCTCCTCTCTACTACGAGAGTATACCAAAATGTCATCTATAAAAAACACCACAAACTGATCCAGGAAGTCGTTGAAGATATTGTTCATCAACTTCATAAAGACGGTTGGGGCATTCGTAAGCCCAAATGGCATCACTACAAACTCGTAGTGGCCATATCTGGTCCGAAATGCTGTCCTGTGCACATCCTGCTCTTTCACCCTCAACTGGTGATATCTTGAACGCCGATCAATCCTGGAAAATACTGTCACTCCCTGAAGCTGATCCAACAAGTCATCCATACACGGCAATGGATACTTGTTCTTAATGGTCACCTTGTTAAGCTCTCTGTAATTTATACACAATCTCAACGATCCGTCCTTTTTCCGTACAAAGAGAACAGGTGCTTCCCATGGAGATATACTAGGGTGAATAAAAACCCTTTTCGGCCAACTCCTCGAGTTGCTTCTTCAGTTCCAACATCTCAACAGGCGCCATCGATATGGAGCCTTCGAGATCGGTCTCGTACCAGGCTCTAACTCGATACCAAGGTCCACACTCCTCTGAGGCGGCAAACTGGACGGCTCAACAAACACATCTGTAAACTTACAGGCCACTGGGATATCCTCTAATGCTGGACTCTCCCCCTCCTTCATGGCATAACACCAGAAGGCCTCACATCCCTGTGCAAACAGTCTAGCTGCTCGTATTGCACTGATAACCATACCAGATTTTCCAAGGTCTCAACCTCGAAAAACCTCTATCTGTCCTAACTCGGTAAAGAGGGTAACAATCCTCCTACCTATATCTAAGACTACAAAAAGTCTATCCATCCAATCCATACCTAGTATGACTTCTTCATGCTCTAATGGCATGACGAAGAAGTCAACTAGTAAAACACGGGTCCCTACAGAAATGGGACAGTCACGAATCTCATGGGTACCTCTGACCCTACTACCATCGGGTAACCCTATACTAAAGGGTATCCCTTCAATCATATCTAAACTCAAACACTCAATACAAGCATCAAATATAAAAGAAGACATAGCTCCAGTATCAAACAAACTCTAACAGGTAAACCATGGATCAGAATGGTACCTATAACAGGCGGTTCAGCTGGCTCCTCTGCACTCCTCAACTCAAAAACTCGGCCCTGTGGCACTCTGGTGTCAGTGGTGCTCCCACCACGACCTCTGCCTCTACCTAGCCCAGGAGCAGATCCCTGAGTGGTAGGACGATCTGGGACTCTCTGTTGTCCCTGTGTCTACTGCTGCTGAGGTTGCCTCTGCCCACCTCCCACTATACTGGCAGGAGTAGAACCCTGTTGAGACGAAGCTCCACCCTGTCTACAGAAAACAGCTCTGTGACCTCGTCCACCACAAGTGAAGCAAATCACTATCTGCCTCGTACACTCTGGTTTGATATGTCCATACTTAGCACAGTTGAAACACTGTCGTACCCTATCTGTAGCCGGTGCAGATGAGGGCTGACTCTGGCGGCTCTGGCCTCGTCCTGAACCAGCAGCTCCTCCAGTACCACTGGTTTGCCCAGTATGCTGTCTCTTCTCAGACCCTCCAGTCTGAGAAGCTCTCCTCTGACTAGCCCGCTCTCGCTCATAGTCGGCGGCTCTATCCTGATAGTCCATCAAGGACTCACAATGAAATCCTGCCGTATAGGCCCGGGTGGTATCCCTCAGTCGTCGGGAAAACATATAAACGTGCTGATCTGCAGAGGGTGCAGCTGGTCCTAGCAATGCCAGCTCCTCCTGAAACCTCCTAATAGCCTCTGAGACTGGTACGTCCTCGAACCCAGCCTCCACAAAATCCCGCAGTTTCTCCCTCCTCAGTGAGGCAGGACAGAAACGCTCTCTGATCATGGTCCGCATCTGATCATAACTGTCAACCTGTGCTCGTACAGACCTCCACCAGTGTTGTGCTAAATCTTTGAACAGAGTCTGCACCAACTCTATCTGCCGGTCAGCAGGACACCTAATGGACTCCAGAGCTGAGTCCACATGTCCAATCCACGGCTCAACCTCGAGTCCCACCTTCCCAGAGAAAGGGGGTACATCCATCTGGTGGAATGCCTTCAGCCATGTGTCTAGTCTAGGCCCTCTATGCTCCTCTGTAACTCAAGCAATCTCAGCAACAGGTGCCGGTGCAGCTGGCACCTGAGTAACCCCGTGGGACCTCTCAGATTGTCCCTCATGTGCTGGTAGATTTGGAATAGGTCTACCTACTCTAGCAGCCTCCTCCACTCGCCGAATATACTCACGGAACTCAGGTCCTCCCATGGAGACATAATCCGAGTCATTTGACTGGACTCGCTGTGGACCCTGTCTCCCAGCTACGCCGTTCCTAGTCTCAAGAACGACACTCTCAGCAACGTCTTCGTGAACCTCTTCCGCTGCACGTGGATCAACAGTGGAAGATCTACTCCGTCCTCTACCTAGAGGAGGTCTACCTCTACCTCGTCCAACTACAGGTAAGACTCTAGTCTGAACCATCTGCAGAGGACGTAAACCTAACTCAGAAGGCTATATATATGCCGTATGTATATATTAAATCAATCACAACAGAATAACAATATATATATACTGTCGAGATCTTCAGAGGGGCGATGGCTCACGTACATGATATCCCAAAACATTTTGTACTCATTTCAAAACCAAAATCTTTTGAAAAGTCAGACCCCTTTTCGGGTTCTATTTATTTATCTATTCGAACTTTATTGCAGATTACTAGTGTCATTGTTGTCAACCTGGACTCTGATACCAACTTTGTAACACCCCAAATCCGTAGGACTTGAGGTGATACTGGGCTAGGATCTCACAATGGATCCTGACCCTAGCCTGACAACAAGTTCACTAAATCTTACAACAAGGCACCAATAGATTAAATACAAAACATCAAACTGTTATAAAAGTATCGAAAGGTTTATACAAGTACTGCTGAGTACAACAAAACATAATCATATACATGATCAAAAGACCCCATCCCACGAGGACGACCTAGTGTACGGAGCCCTCAACAGATCACCCCTCTGGATCACTCTACAGCTCTCCTAACCTGCAAAGGATCTACAACACGATATAAAACCGTTAGCTAACCATACAGATACATAAGAAGATGCATAAGCACAATCACACACCAATGAATCATAAACACATCACCATGTTATCACACATTTACCCAGTTTATTATCTTTATAACGTCCAGTCATTCAAGCGTGTATATATATATCAATATGAACGTATGTGACACGAGGAATATAACCCTCGCCTCTCGGGAATGGTGCCAGCTAGGGTGGAGATCCGGTCCCACCTCCCGTGTACCCTATGGGAGTGGTGCAGGTGGCCGGCCCACTTAGCTAGACTGGCCTGCCCGAAGAGAACCTTCAGACTCCCAGCGGGATGAAAGGACAAGTTGTCACGGCCCTACAATGGGCAGTCATTAAACCATAGGTAGGTAATTAAGATAACTCGACTATCAATCATATAGCACACACCACTCATGCACACATCCAATATATGGATAACAGCTAAGTAACTCCTATGGACTTACCTCAATCTCTGAAGTCTCAACTCAACTCAACTCAAACGGCTCCAACTCTGGAGATCAACACTGCCTAAACAAGGCATAACAACATATATCATACTCATATCCATCACAGGGATCACACCTAGACCCAAGGGATCCATAAGGATCATAACCTAACTCATAAACCACAAATCCATAACTGGCATAAACGATAACGTACTCAACATCATCCTAACCTCATACACGAACCTAGCAAGCTGTTAACCCGCTCATACTAGGAAAGGAAAGGATCTTCCTAACTCTAGGTAGATCCGGGACAAGACGCACCTGCGTGACAAGGAGACGCAAGGGCGGAGCAAGCAATCCCGCAGGGGCGGCAAGGCTCAGCCGCAGGGGCGGTGACAGCGGCCGCAGGCAACGCAGGCGCTGGGACAATGGCCACGGGGGCGGCGACAGTGCAGAAGATGATCCCGCGGTTCTTCTTTCACTCTTCACGTGATCAATTCACGTCTTCTTTCATCCAAGGTTACACATATACATATACATACATAAACCAACATCAATCTATATTCAATCATCTAATCCTAAGCTAAGGAAGAAGGAATCAAAGAAAGGAAGAAGAGAAAGAGAAGATTACTCACCACACCTGTGGTCCTAGGCTGCAGGGAAGATCAACACTCACAGCAGCTGGCTTCCAAGCACAGCATACCAACCACTAGCATCCACATCAACATCCACCACAACAACTCTCTTACAAACTCAAGGGAAAACCAAGCACAAGATCAAGCCGGAAAGGAGAAGCAAGAAGGACGTAAGCAACTGAGGAAGAGAAGTGAAGAAGAAGCCCTTGATCAGCCAAGGGAAAGAATAAGAGAAGGAAAGGGTAAAGCACGGGTCAAGGAGTCAACAAAAACGGCTGTAGCCGCAGGAAACCGCAGGGGCGGTCCCCTGACCCGCAGGAGCGGAAACCCGCAAGGGCGGCACCCCCATCCGTGGGTGCGGCTAAGCCACAACTCGGTCAAAACTAGTCTCGGCTAAAGACCAAACTCGGTCCATGAACTAGGGCTCTTACATAAGATGGGAGTTTTTGTTGCAATATCTCGGTCCACGTCTCGACCGAGATCCATGGTGACTTGACCGAGAACCCCATGACGCTGAAGATCGAAGATGAAATCTCGGCCCCGAACGTGACTGATCTCGGCCGAGATCCATACCGAGATATTCCCCGAGCGTCTTATTTCATTTTCGGGCTTTTTCCTTTTTGGCCCAATGTCTTTTAGTTAGGTTTTGTGTATAAAAGGAAGCCTTGAATTCATTTCAAGGTGTGTTGAGAGTCGCCCAGAAGTTGCCCTAGAGGGAGGAGTCGTCTCCTACCATGCCGTTTTCTTCATTCATCATTTTTCTTAGTTAGTTTAAATTAATGTTTAGCACTTTCATATTCAGATTTGTTGGAAGACATTGTTGATTAGAGATTTGAGAATATTGAAAGTTTTCATTCATTCAAAGTTGAGTTCTTTCTTTCCCTTTTGTTATTTTTTTATTTCTCTTGATATGATTGTTATTGGCTAGAACTTTGTGATTCCAAGGTTGATAGAGATTTGTCTATGTCTTGGACTATGATGAATGTGGTTGTATTTTAGGGCTTGTTTGGTATCCATATCTAGATATCAAGATATGGGTATGAGATTGATATCTGATACCTTTGTTTCGGAAAAATAGAAGAAGGAGGAGCAATTTTAGATATTTGATACCTCTAGTTTTTTTAGTATATCAAAATAGGAGAAAATGTGTATAAGGAGTATATCAAGATATCAATTTGATATCCATATACTTGAATACCAAACATAGGTATGAGTATTTTTATGTCGATATCTATATCGGATATCTAGATATGGATACCAAACAGGCCCTTACTGTTTAGAATGGTTTTGAAACCCTAGAGGTTAATTTGGATTTTGGCAGGTTTAGGGATACCTCAAACCATCAACCTAAGTTGGAATTGAGTCGTAACTGAGATATACCTTCTTACATACCTAAATGTAATAAAGGTTAAACCTTTATTGGATAGAATGTGCAATTATTCCTTCCTTTGAGGCAATAATTCCTGAGACGTAACTGTAAAGGATTATTCGATTCCTTAATTGAAAGAATAAGGTTTATTTATGTATTTCTCCCTCTTTACCTTGAAAGCTATAGGTATTAGGTTGCGGACCTTTATGTTCTTGAGATGTAATTGTGATAGAACATTTGTTTTAAGAAAAATTTGTCTCTGAAGCTTTTCAACTTTAAATGCTTTACAATCTATCCTGAGTCCATATGTCATAAACAATGATCTTGAACCCTTGGAATCCATTTTCTTTCCTTTAATTTGATTATTTTTTATTTCCCTTTGTTTTATAAAACTGTTCTTGATTGAAGGTGACATTCAATTCAAGGCAACCCAAAACTTTTTTGAAAACTTTTAATTTCTCTCCCTTATCTTTTCCAACCTCCTTTCTTATTTTAGATTTATACTATATTTGATCATTGTTGAAAATTAATCCTCCCAATCCTTGTGTTCGACCCTGAATACTTGTCCTACTTTGTTCGATCCATGCTATGTGGGTTCGTTGTTATTTAGGGGAATTATTTACAGGTTATAAGTTTAAAACTATCCCTTCCTAGTTTTGCTATCCTATGAGTTTCTATCATTATAGATAGGGATTTATAGGGGTGTAAAACTAGCAAACAAGTTTTTGGCGCCGTTGCCAGGGATTGGTTTAGTTTAATTTGCATTGCTTTGATTATCTATAGTGTAGATCTTTCTTGTTACTTTTGATCTCGGTTCCCATTTTTTTTGTGTTCTCCCATGTTTAACAAAATGGCTATGAGAAGCCTTTGAGCTGAGTTAGATGAAACCTAGGAGCGGATTACCTATTTGGAAAGTAAACTAGAGTATGAGATTTTCTTGGTGAGCCGACTAGGAAAAAGTGAGGAAAGTTTAGAGTAGATCCGTTATCTAGAGGATGAGATTATGTACCAGAGATATGAAGCAAGACGACAACGGGAAGAATATGAATCTTGGTACAAAGACATTGTGGAGACAACTCACAGACTCTATGAGAACTTAGCTCCCAAGGAAGAGTCTCGACCGGAGGACGTGTGCAATAAGGAAGTTGAAGAATTGAGTGTCATTCCCGTCGAAGCCGAAATCGAGGACGAAGATCTGACGAAAGTCGAAATCTCGACCTCCTTCATACCCATCTCGGCCGAGATCGAGACTATCTCGACCGAGATTTCACAACAGAGAGTTGGATCTCGGCCCGAGATCATAGTCATCTCGACCGAGATTCCTTTACAAAAGGAAAATCTCGGCCTCCCACATGACCATCTCGGCCGAGATTTCATCCAGAGCTGCCCAATATTTGCTGAAAGTTGTCTTGAAGTGTCCCATCCTACTCGTGTTGCGCCTAAAAGATGGAGGGCGGTTCTAAAGGAACCTCCTAAGGTTAGATTGAAGCTTCTCCCTGATCGAAAGAAGCTATCATTCAAGTATGGGGTAACCCATAAGGTTACTATTCCATAACATCCCAAAGTGCTGGGAAGAGTTGAGATCTTCCATAAGGACATGAAGAGAGTTCTCAAGAAGAAATTTTATGGGTCTTGTGAAGAGTGGTTGCAAGGACTGAATGAGCAGTACAAGGTTTTTGATGTGAGCTAAGGCAACCATAACATTGGGTCTGGCTAGAGACCTTAAACCAAGCGCTTCTCGGGAGACAACCCGAGATAAGAGTCTTTTTGTTTTTGTTTTTGTTTTTGCTTTTCGCTTTTTGCTTTTGCGTTTCTGCGCGTTTTGTGTCTTTTGTCTTTTCAGTTCTTAGGTATTAAATGAAGAAGAGATGCTTGAAGGAGTTTGCACAACCGCTTGTTTTAACTATCACTTCCACATGGATGAGCCATATCACTGATTTTTATATTGTGAGTATTCTTTTTACTTCTATTTATTCTTCACATTGAGAACAATGTGAGTTTTAAGTATGGGGTGGGATACTTGCAGTCTTTTAGCATGTTTCCTTTCATTGCATTGCATTTATATAGTTTGAACTTCTTGTCACACGCTTCCTTTTAGCATGCATATAAAAAAATGGTGCTTATAGGAATGATATGACCCCTATGACGATATTGTGTTAGTGAATTAGCCTTTGATTTACTGTTTTGAGCTTGGATAGTTGAAGCTTCTTGATAAGTTCTTATACATTGCATAGGGATGATTTAGGCAATTCGATTTCATTCATCTTCAATCTTTTTCATGTTTAGCTCCTCAAACATGAAATCCATTGTTTCCTATCCGGGAATTAGTAATGTTTATTTTGAAGGTGTGTGTTATTGTTGTGTTGTGAATTGTTTGAAGAAGTGTGAATGATGTGACATGTAATGTGATGTGAAAAGCAAAGCTATTAGGGGATTGTTGGCTATGAAAGATGAGTAACTCGGTACCATTCACATAGCTAAACGTCCTAATGAGTTGATTTGGTATATGCATCCTGTGTGAGGTACGTGAAGGAAACTGAACACCAAGGTTTCGGCTACTGTGCATCAATGTCTGTCACTCAAGGAAAAAAAAAGAAAGAAAAAGAAAAGAAAATTTATACAAGGGTGGTGAATGTTGAGTTAAAAGGATGAAGTGTGTTGTTTCTTTTTCCCGGATTAGCACCACATGACCTAAAAAACATCCTACCCTTATCACGTTTCTTGGATTTTATTTGTTAAGTCCTTTTGATCTATGAATATGAAATTTTTGTAAAGTATGATTATCCTTTTTATGCCTATTTCATTTGACCTTAATTGAAATATATCTTTGGCTATGAAACTGCGCTATTAAGGGTAATCATAATTAGAAGCACTGCACGTTTTTGTTTTTGTTTTGCATGTATAAATCATGTTACCTTTGTCCTAGATTTAATTCTTGCTTGGGGACAAGCAAGGATAAGTATGGGGTATTTTGATAACATGATTTATCAACCTATTTTAGTCATGCATTTAAGTAGATTTTTCATTTCCGCATTCATGTTTTAGCCTTAGTTTGTGCCATTTATGCTTGTTTAGTTCTACTTTGCAAGAATATAGATGTCTACACACACTATTTGTGGCTTTGTAGGTGATTTGGCACATTATGGAGCTAAAACGATGTATTTCAGGATCGAGCCTCGAAGTGGATGCATTGGAGCGAGCATACGTGCACGGGAAAGGGCTAGGAATCAAGCTTAAGACATGAAGAAACGAACAAGACAAAGTACCCGAGTGAAGAACATATCGGCCGAGATCCATTTGTCTCGGCCCAAGATGGGAGTTTCTGTTGCAATATCTCGGTCCACATCTCAACCGAGATCCATGGGTGACTTGACCGAGATCCCCATGACGTAGAAGATCGAAGACGAAATCTCGGCCCCGACCGTGACGATCTCGGCCGAGATCCAGACCGAGATATTCCTTGAACGTCTTATTTCGTTTGCTGGCTTTTTCCTTTTTGTCTCATTGACTTTTAGCTAGGTTTTGTGTATAAAAGGAAACCTTGGATTCATTTCAAGGTGTGTTGGGATTCGCCCAGAAGTTGCCATAGAGAGAGGAGTCGTCTCCTACCCTGCCGTTTTCTTCATTCATCATTCTTCTTAGTTAGTTTAAATTAAAGTTTCGCACTTTCATATTCAGATTTGTTGGAAGACATTGTTGATTAGAGATTTGAGAAGATTGCAAATTTTCATTAATTTAAAGTTGAGTTCTTTCTTTCCCTTTTGTTATTTCTTTATTTGTGTCTAGATATGATTGTGATTGGCTAGAACTTTTTGATTCCAAGGTAGATAGAGATTTTTCTATGCCTTGGACTATGATGGATGTGGTTGTATTTTAGTGTTTAGAATGGTTTTGAAACCCTAGAGGTTAATTTGGATTTTGGCAGGTTTAGGGATACCTCAAACCATCAACCTAAGGTTGAATTAAGTCGTGACTGAGATATTTCTTCTTAGATACATAAGAGAATTGACCCTAGGTAATAAAGGTTAAACCTTTATTGTATAGAATGTGCCATTATTCCTTCCTATGAGGCAATAATTTCTGAGACGTAATTGTAAAGGGTTATTCGATTCCTTAATTGAAAGAATAAGGTTTATTTATGTATTTCTCCCTCTTTACCTTGAAAGCTATATGTATTAGGTTGCGGACCTTTATGTTCTTGAGACGTGTAATGCCCGGAATTTTATTCCGGACTTGGAGCGCCTTGTAGATCTTCCCGTAGGCCCGAGATGCCGAGTGCCGGGATTTATTCAAAAAAAAAAAAATCCCGAGCCGACTCGTCTTTTTCCGCGTTCCGACCCTTCGTTCCGGGTTAAAATGACTAGGGGTCATTTCCGACCCCTCGTTCCGTGGTGAGGGACAAGAGGTCAGCTGACCCCTTGATCCCCATACCCCTTTCCAGCCATCATGTCCCCTCTCTCTCTCCTCCCTTGCTCTCTCACGTCATTTATTTTCATTCCCTCTTCCTCACTTCTCTTCTCTTCCCTCCTCTTCTCTTCTCTCCTCTTCTTCCATTTTGATTGAAGCTTGGACTGTGGACTGCAGTGGAGAGGTTCCAGATTTGGTTTGGTAAGCTCCTTCCTCTCCCTCCCCCTTTCTTCTTTAGCTGATCATCCTTTTCTTCTTCCCTCCTTCATCCATGGCCATGGATGAAGATCTTGAGAAGTTTTTGCTCAATCCTTGCATGCATGTGTTCTTAGCTCGATTAGGTCGTGGAGGGGAGTCTAAGACCATTGGTTAGCGTTTGGAGAAGACCCAACAAGGAAAGGAGGACATTAGAGCCAAGTATCCACGATCGAGACGAAGAAGACGAGCTTCTGCAGCGTAACCGCGGGGGCGGATCATCACGACCGCGGAGCGGCCCGCCGCTAGTGCGTCCAGCACAGCCGCAGGGGCGGCTCGGCACGCCGCAGGGGCGGCTCGGCACGCCGCAGGGGCGGCTCGGCACGCCGCAGGGGCGGCTCGGCACGCCGCAGGGGCGGCTCCAGGCTCCAGACGCCGGACCGCCGCAGGTGCGGTTGACCACAGCCGCAGGGGCGGTTCCTGCTCCGCCAAAGGGCCGCAGGGGCGGCACCAGCCTTCCGCAGGGGCGGCGTCTGCTCCGCCGGGGCGCCAGCTTGACTCCGCGGCTGCGTTTCTTCGACAGTAGGTTCCTCCTCTCCCTTCCTCTTCGTTCCTTTCTTAGCTTTGTAGTTGTATCATGTTAGTAGCATGCTTAGGATGGCCTAGAGTAGCTTGAGAATGCCACTTTCTAGGAGCCCTTAAGGCTCGATGTAGTTGATGGTCACGAGTGTGATGAGCATGATAGACCTAGTAGGCTTTTACTCGTTCTTGGGTTTTGAGTATGATCATATGAGAGTTAGTAGGCTGTTGAGATATCTCCTCATGCGTTGAGTGAGATGTGATTATGAGAGATTCTAGGATGTGGTCCTAGAATGAGAGATCTCCTCATGTGTTGAGTGAGATGTGAGTGTGAGAGATTCTAGGATGCGGTCCTAGATTGAGAGTCAAATGATCTTGCGTAGATCATTTGTGTAGAAGTCCTAGACTTATTGAGTTGAGCGGGTTTTGATGGTTATCTTGTTATAAGCAGGTTGTGTGCTTCTTCCCAAGGGAAGTGAGAGCGTTTTGTGAGTTAGCATTGGGACGAGGTAAGTCTCCGGACTTACTTAGCTCGTATTTTACGTATTAGCATTGATGTGTGTTGGTGGTGTGTGCTTGTATTATTGTTTATGTTATAAACAACTAAACCGATAAATAGGACCACCGACCTTATATATTTTGGCCAAGTGTATGATAACGGGCGGTGACATTCTGCCTAGCTCTGCGTGAAGTTGAGGAGGATCTCGGCGACTAGACCGGCGGGTTAGATGGTCGGATGCATCCGTACCATTCTTTGCCGGTACAAGGGGACCGAGGCGAGACCACGGTGGTTCTCGTGTCACAAACCGAAGTTGAATTAGAACGGGATATGACTCAATAATTAAAAACAAAGATAATAAACCGGACTTGTGTGCTTTATGTTATGTGATATGTATGTGTTTGTGCCTTCGCCTCTTTTCTAATGCTTCGAATATGAGATAACGGTTTTAAACCGTGGTTGTAGATGCCTTGCAGGTTAGGGACACCGCCGAGTGAGGTGGAGGAGTGGATAGCCGAGGTCTCCGTACATTATAGGACGGGGACGTTTTTGGGTTGTGTTACGTTTTGGGTTGTGTGTTCGTATCTTTCGTTGTGGGTTTATGTTGCACGATTTAGACTTTCGTATCGGGGTTATGTTGTTTTGAGGACTCGGCTGAGTTTCCACTTTGTAGTCTTTACATTTCCGTTTTCGCATACATTAAAAACGTTTTGAGTTTTGCCTTTATTTGTGCCTTGTTGGAAAGGTCCGGTGAAATTGTTGTCAAGCTAAGGGTCGGGACCCATTGTGAGGTCTTGCCCGTAGCATCCCGAGTCCCGCGGATTTGGGGTGTTACAAGACGTAATTGTGATAGAACATTTGATTTAAGAAACATTCTTCCTTGAAGCTTTTCAACTTTAAATGCTTTACAATCTATCTTGAGTGCATATGTCATAAACAATGATCTTGAACCTTTGAAATCCATTTTTTTCCCTTTATTTTGATTATCTTTTATTTTCCTTTTTTTTATAAAACTGTTCTTGATTAAAGGTGACATTCAATTGAGAGCAACCCAAAACCTTTTCTAAAACATTTGATTTCTCTCCCTTATATTTTCCAACCTCCTTTCTTATTTTAAATTTATACTATATTTGATCATTGGTGCAAATTAATCCTCTCAGTCCTTGTGTTCGACCCTGGAATACTTGTCCTACTTTGTACGATCCATACACTGTGGGTTCGTTGCTATTTAGGGAAATTATTTGCAGGTTATAAATTTAAAACTATCCCTTCCTAGTTTTGCTATCCTGTGAGTTTCTATCATTATTGATAGGGGATTTATAGGGGTATAAAACTAGCGAACATCATCCATTAGATATGTCCATGTACATCTTGAATGGTCATCAACCTAGGTCCAAAAAAAATATTTTGCACCACATATAGCAACAGTATGGTACGGGCCCCAAATATCCATGTGTGTTAGAGCAAATGTTCTTTTTGCAAAAGAAGTATTGTGAGAAAAAAAGTTTTTTGTGTTGTTTTGCAAGAGTACAAACATCACATTGCAAACCAACATTATTTGGCATCTTACCACAAGACATATGTTGCAACTTAGAAAGAAAGGAATGTCCTTGATACGGGGATACCCGTTGGAGACTCAATCTAGGCACAATTGATTCGCAATTCAACAATCAAGATGCAACAAAGTTAGAAAGACACTTAGAGACGGACGAGAATATTAACAATGAAGATGACAAGGAACAAGAAGAAGAACTAAAGAAGAACAATGAATGGAACCTTGGCACAAGATGGCCAAGACCCTCACATACGTGATTCTTTAATCCAGCCCCAATACTTACACAAGCTCCGATGATGAAGCAAGCACAAGGTGGGACTTGTGAAGGCTCGTAGCACCAATCCAAGGGAATGACACAAACAAAATCAACCCAATAAATTCAACGACCAACAATTGCAAACCAAAGCTCTCTATTCGTTGATTGATTTTGTGAAAGAACATACAATGTCTTAAGAAATAAATACGTACCTAGGAAAGAAAACTAGGGAGGCTATTTATAGAATCTTATCCTAGAACAAACAATAAATAAAAACTAAACAATTACATCTTGAAAGAGAAATATAGAGAGCTTTCAAAATTGTAATAAGTCTTCGAAATAAAATCAAAAGTATGACTTGAATAACCGTTGGTCGATTCCTACGTTCTTCCGAGGTGTCGTTATCTCGTTTAATCTTGGCCGAGAAGGTAGCCGAAGGCGCCAGACGGGTTTTAGGGTTCACCAAAACTATCGGACACGGGTTAGGGTTTTATATCAAGGGCAATGTCAACGGCGCCGGGTAGCACTTTGTTGAGGGCGATGTCAAGGGCGCCGGGTAGCTTGTCGAGAGTAATGTCAAGGATTCCGAGGTTGCCGATGGAGTTGACGAGAGTGTGATTGTATGAGCGCTTCCGCTTCACTAGGTTCCTTGACGCTGCTCCGTCCCGCTTGCATGCTTGACATTCCATTGTCAGTTCCGTCTTCCACCAAGATTCCCACCTCTACTTTCAAATGCTTCCACACGTTGTTCCAACGTTTGCATGGCTGAGTTGTCTTGTGCACATGTTCCTGAAATATCCAAGACATTAATGAGTACCTTGTTGGGAAGAATAAACACATGCATGTTGCCATGCATTACTTGAAACTCCCTTGATATGGCTTCTTGAATCTCTTTGGCTCTTTCCCTTGTGATGGGTCCTTGTGTAATATGAGATGGTCCTTCATCATCCACCCCTTCTAGGGAAGAATTCGACCCCGAATTATCATCTTGCTCCATGTCTCCTTCAGAGGAACTCAAATCTCCCACATTGAGTATTGGACTTACTACATAGTATTTTGGTAGATCTATGACATATGCATTGTCACCGACCCTATATAGAACTTTAAATAGACCATCACCCCTTGGAGATACTTTAGACTTTTGTCTCTCCGGGAACCTTTCCTTGCGTAGGTGCAACCAAACAAAGTCTCCTAGTTGCAAGACCAATTTCCTACGTCCCTTATTATTTCTAGCCGCCATTTTGGCTCATTTCTCTTCTAGCTTAGCTTTTGTCTTAGCATGTAAATCCTTGATCAATTCAGTCTGTTTCAAAGCATCAAAAGTTGCTCGCTCCTCCAAAAGAAGCAGTAAGAGATCAAAAGACGTCAAGAGGTTAGTGTCATAATCACATTGAAAAGGAGAAATTGAAGTGGAGGAATGCAAAGCACGATTATAAGCAAACTCAACATGAGGCAATGCATCTTCTTAGCCTTTCAAGTTATCGTTTAAAATAGCTCTAAAAAGTGTAGTGAAAGTTCTATTAGTGACTTCTATTTGTCCATCCGTTTGAGGATGAGTAGAGGTTGAAAATAACAACCTAGGACCTAGTTTTCCCCAAAGAGTTTTCTATAATAAACTTCAGAAATTAATATCTCTATCACAAACAATGGTCCTAGGTATTCCATGTAACCTAACTATTTCCTTAAAGAATAAGTTAGCCACATTATAGGCATCATCGGTCTTATGACATGGAATGAAATGTGCCGTTTTAGAAAACCTATCTACCACCACAAAAATAGAATCCTTTCCGTACTTAGTTCTAGGTAGTCCCACTATAAAGTCCATGTTTATGCCCTCCCAAGGAGCACTAGGCGTGGGTAAAGGAGTGTACAAACCATGTGGTTTCAACCTAGATTTAGCTCTAAGGCACTCAAGACATCTCTTAACCATGTGTTCTACATCCCTAAGCATATATGGCCAATACAAATGGGTTTGCAACATATTAAGGTTATATCTCTCCCAAAGTGTCCCATTAAGCCTCCCTTGTCGGCTTCTTCTATTAGTAAAATCCTAAGGGAACATCTAGGTATGCAAACCTTATCAATCCTAAATAAGAACCCCCTCAAACAAGTGGTACTTATCATAAGGTCCAGCTGTCACACATTTATTATAGATATCTCCAAAGTCGGCATCACTCACATATAATTCTTTAATGTAGGTGAATCCTAACATCTTAGAATCTAAAGTGGTGATCAAAGTGTCTCATAGATAAGGCATCCGCTACTATATTATCTTTTCCCTTCTTATACTTGATAATATAAGGGAATGTCTCAATAAATTCCATCCATCTACCATGCCTTCTATCTAGATTATCTTGGGGCCAAAGATAGTGTTGCCATGTTTTAAGTACTCTAAATATAAAGCATACAACTCTTTATCATATGTAAAGTAATTTAAACATGCACATTTCAACTTTTCACTAAAGAAGGCTAGAGGTTTACCTTCTTGCATTAAGACTCCTCCTATGCCAATGCCGGAGACATGACATTCCACCTCAAAGGGCTTGGTAAAATCCGGATGGGCTAGGAGTGGGGCTTGTGTAAGGCACCTCTTCAACTCTTCAAATGCCTTCTCTCGAGCTTCCTTCCACACAAATAACACATTCTTTTTGGTCAAGGCCGTGAGTGATGCAGCAATGGTACTAAAATCTATCATAAACCTACAGGTAGCCAAGCTGTGAAAACTCCTTACATCACCAACCGAGCGTAGAGTTGGCCACTCATTGATTGCCTTAATCTTCTCTTCATCCACTTGCAATCCTTCGGTACTCACTATGATACGGGGTTAGCCGTCAGTTGGCCCGATCTTTCAATACCAAGACTCGCAATGAAGAAAATGGATAAAAAGTGAAAACTTGAAAATAAAAAGGTGGAGGAATGATCCAATGATTGTGAAGGATCGGTAGATGGATAGATTTGGTCGAACCCTTAAGGCAACCAAGAGCACGATAGGGAAACTAAGGCACTAACACACAACTTGGAATGACTTGAAGAAGCCCTTCCGCTATAATCTCACACAAAGGGGAAAGCGATTGTCCCCAAAGCACGAGAAGTCACCCGGAGATGATTGAGAGCACCAACTTGCCAATCCAAGTGACACAACTCAAAACAGCGCCAAAGTTGCTGGAAAACGGATTCCGCTCACACAGTAAGTTGTCTCGATTCCACGAGAAGAATATGGGATAGAAGAGAAACAATACTTCAAAAGTATTTGTGTTTAATTTATTCAATGGGTGAGTGGGAGAGACGCCTACCTAAACCTTATATAGGCATGTTGGACGTCCTCCTAGGGTTTATATGGGCTATGGGCTTGATTCAAGATCGAGCTCAATCTAACTTAAAGAGATAAGATCAAATCTTTAAGAGATAAGATCCAAAATAAAAGAGCAATAAAATAAACTACTGGGCTGAACTAACAAGTCTTAAAAAGCCCAAAACGAGAATTAAAAGCAAGCCCATCTTTTATTTAAAAGATGTCCAAGAATGGGCTTTAAAACAAAGAGCAAGTTGGACCTAATTTAGCCACATAAATTAGTCCAAAACTCTTCCACTTTCTTTTCTTCTTCCAACATATTGACTTCAGTCCTTCTTGGGTTGTCCTCCTGTCTTTCCTTGGGTTGGACGTGTATTACCAACTTCGGGCTTTCTTCCAATGCTCCTGTCTTGATAAAGCAACTCTCCAATTCATGCATCTCTTTCCCAAGTTGTTCTCCTATTCGTTTGGCTTGGGCTCTTGTGATGGGTCCGGTAGTAGATGGTGCATAAGATGCTCCTACATCATTCTCCCTTTCTTGAAAAGGATTCGACCCCGAATCCAGTATGTACTCGTCCTCATAAAAGGGAGTAAGATCGGCAACATTGAAAGTAGCGCTGACTTCGTAATCTCCTGGAAGTTCCAATTGATATGCATTATCGCCGATTCTTTTGAGAACTTTAAATGGTCCATCACCTCGAGCGTCCAGCTTGTTCTTTCGTCTAGACGGAAACCACTCCTTCCTCAAATGTACCCATACTAGATCTCCTGGTTGAAAAAATGACGCGGCGTCGTCCATGGTTGGCTTTTGCAGCCACTGCTTCCGACTTTTGAATTAATCTACTCCTTGTCCGCTCGTGCAATTCCTTGATAAATTCCACCTGTTTTCCTATATCAAAATTCTCTTTCTCTTTCATAGGAAAAGGCATAAGATCAAGTGGGGTTAAAGGGTTGAGACCATATACACATTCAAAAGGTGACAGTTGTGTAGAAGAATGAACAGTTCGGTTATATGCAAACTCTACATGAGGCAAGGTATCCTCCCATGCTCGGATATTTCCGGCGGATAATAGTTCTTAAAACAGTAGTAAGAGTTCGATTTGTTACCTCGGTTTGTCCATCAGTCTGTGGGTGACTGGACGTTGAGAATAGAAGCTTGGTTCCAAGTTTTCCCCAGAGGGTTCTCCAGAAAGAACTTAGAAATTTAACGTCTCTATCACTTACAATTGTTTTTGGGATCCCATGTAGCCTTACAATTTCCCGAAAGAACAGATTGGCTACGTTGATGGCGTCGTCCGTCTTGTTACAAGCAATGAAGTGGGCCATCTTGGAGAATCTGTCAACAACTACATATATAGAATCTCTCCCTTTCTTAGTGCGAGGTAATCCTACAATGAAATCCATGGAGATGTCTTCCCAAGACGCGGTAGGAGTGGGGAGGGGTGTGTAAAGACCATGTGGTTGTAAACGGGATTTGGCTTTGAGGCAATCCAAACACCGTTTAACCAAATGCTCGACATCCCTGAACATATGAGGCCAGAAGAAATGAACTCTCAGAGTATGGTGGGTCTTGTCTCGTCCAAAATGACCCATCAGTCCTCCTCAATGTGCTTCCTCGGTCAAAAGTAGTCTAAGGGAACATTTGGGGATGCACACCTTATTTTCTCTGAAAAGGAACCCGTCAAATATATAGAACTTCCCTGTGGGTCCCTTATCTCTATAGTCACGAAATATCTCTCCAAAATCTAGGTCAGTTATATATAGCTCTTTAATGTACACAAACCCGAGTACCCGGGAATCTAAGGTAGTGAGGAGTGAGTATCTTCGTGACAAGGCATCAACAACCACATTCTCCTTACCCTTCTTGTGTTTGATTTTAAAGGGAAAAGGCTCTATAAACTCCATCCACTTTCCATGTCGTCGATCAAGCTTATCTTGGCTCCTGAAGTGTTTGAGTGACTCGTGATCGGTGTGCAGTATAAACTCGTTCGGTCTGAGGTAATGTTGCCAAACCTTTAGAACCCGAAAGAGTGCATATAGCTCTTTATCATATGTGGAGTATTTTAAGGTGGCTCCTTTCAGCTTCTCGGAGAAGTAGGCAATAGGTTTACCTTCCTGCATTAGTACTCCTCCGATTCCAATTCCTGAAGCATCACACTCGACCTCAAATGGTTTGCTGAAATCAGGTAGGCCGAGTAAGGGTGCCTAGGTGAGGCGTGCCTTCAGTTCCTCAAAAGCAGTTTGTTGTTCCCTTCCCCATATGAATTCAGCCTTCTTCTTTGTTATTTCATTTAGGGGTGCTGCTATGGTGCTGAAATCCTTGACGAATCTGCGATAGAAGCTGGCCAATCCATGAAAGCTTCTGATTTGCGTGGTAGATTTCGGTGTGGGCCAGTCTTGGATAGCCTTGATCTTGCTATCATCTACCTGTAAGCCTTGTGAACTAACAATAAAACCTAAAAAGGTTACCTGATCGGTGCATAGTTCACATTTCTTGAAGTTGGCGTAGAGATGTTGTCTCCTCAAAATTGTAAGTACTTCCCTGAGGTGCTACTCATGTTCCTGAAGGTTGTGGCTATATACCAGTATATCATCGAAGTAGACAACAACGAATCGTCCCATGAAAGGTCGCAGAACATGGTTCATATGACGCATGAAAGTGCTAGGGGCGTTGGTCAAACCGAACGGCATCACTAGCCACTCATATAGACCAAACTTGGTCTTGAACGCTGTTTTCCATTCATCACCCTCTCGCATGCGGATCTGATGATAGCCACTCCGGAGGTCTATCTTGGAGAAAAGGCGAGCTCCATGCAATTCATCTAGCATGTCATCGAGCCGAGGAATGGGATGTCTATACTTGATGGTGATGTTATTTATGGCCCTACAGTCCACACACATCCTCTAGCTGCCGTCTTTCTTGGGCACTAGAAGGACGGGTACCGCGCATGGACTTAGACTCTCTCTAACATATCCTTTATCCAAGAGTTCTTGTACCTGCGTTTGAATCTCGTGTGTTTCCTGCGGATTCATCCGGTAGGCAGGACGGTTGGGCAATGGTTTGCCAAGTATAAGATCTATTTGATGCTCAATTCCTCTGATGGGGGGCAGCCCCAATGGAAGTTCCTCGGGGAACATGTCTTGAAATTCGGCAATTACTTGTTGGATTTCGGGAGGTAGGGTGGACCCCGTGGGTGGTTGTTGAGTTTTATCTTCCTTGCTCAGTAGCATAAGATTGGTATTGACGTCCAGGAATTCAGTCTGGTATCTCTCTTGGGATGGGGTGCCTGTTTCTTCCCGGTGGTCAGCTCTTGGCCCGGCAGTACTATCACTAAGGATTGCGGCTTCTTGGATCACATCTTGATTACGAGAAACCGCAGGTTCAGCTTCTTTGCTCGACGGCGGGGAACGTTTCTTGATCAGTGTAGCTATTTCTTCAGGGCTTCATGGGTTTGAGGGTAAAAGTGGTACCCTGGAACTCGAAGACGTATTTGTTGGTATGTCCTTTGTGACTGACATCTCGATCATATTCCCATGGTCGACCTAGCAAAAGATGACAAGCAGTCATAGGAACAACGTCACATAAGATGGTATCTTCATACCATCCTAGACGAAAACTAATGTAAACTTGTTTATCGATAGCCAACTCTCCCTGTTCATTTATCCATGATATTTTATAAGGAGCTGGGTGATCTAACACGTCTAATTGTAGCTTGGTAACCATTTCTAGACTGGTAATGTTACAACAGCTACCACCATCTATGATTAAATCACATATTTTGTCTTTAATAGAACATCTGCTATGGAAAATATTTTCTCTTTGTCCCACATTTAAAGTTTTCATGTTCTCCAATGTGCTAGAGGATTTAAAGATACTTCCGTTGATTGATCTGTCATCCGATAGCTGGGGTTGTCCCCTGTGCTCCTTTCCTGTAGTTGGCATGATTCAAAGCAAACAAACTTGTTAAGGTTAGTTAAGGATAAACTAGTAAGCTACCCTCTTCAAGTGTCTCGCTCAGAACCTATCTCGTAAGCTTCACAACTTCCTCTTAGCCGGTTTGCGAGGATCACTGTGAATCTACAAGAAAGATGTCTCAAGCAATCAACAAGTTAGTGCGTTCAGGCAGAAAACAAGGTGATCGAACCAGATCTCAAAAGGAAAAGGCTTTTTATGTGGTGCTAGCTAGAAAAGCAAAACTAATCTCGCCTGCAAGATTCTCAACCAACAAATCAATAATCTCAAAATAGAAAAGATAATTTACGGCTTTTTGAAAATTAAAATACAAAAAGGAAAAGGGAAAAATAGAAAAAGGTAATAAGGTAAAAGGAAACAAAATAATAAGGAAAGGGAAGGCAAAAAGGAAACAAGGGAAAAGATAAAAGGGAAAAAGGGAAGGAATGCAATTTAAGGTTGCCTTGCAGCGATGTAGGGAGCTCCCAGGGAAACAACTATATATCAATCACGCTCAAAAGGGACGCCTGCCAAAACAAAACTTGCACAAGATACACAACCGCGGAAACTGACAACTTAACTCGCAAGTAACGTCTCTTTTTTTTTTTTGTACGGCCTTTGACCTGCTCTTTTTTTATTTATTATTATTATTTTTTATTTTAACTAAACACTTGCGAGACTAACACGAGCGGCGACGACGGCGGTGGAGCGGCGGCGGCGGACCGACAGCGGCGGCTGAGCGGTGGAGCGGCGGGCGGCTGAACCTCTTTGGTTCGGTTCCAATTTTTTTTTTTTTGTGGATCTCAGTTGATGGGACGAGATGGGTCGGGTTGGGCCGGTTTGACGAGGTCCGACGGCTAGGGTTAGGGTTAGGGTTTAGCGACGCCGGAAGCGACGGCTAGGGTTTCGGGTAGGGTTTCGAGGGGGCGACGGCTGCGGCGCAAGGAACAAATCTCGGCCGGGGTAGGGTTTTGGATCTCGGCCGAGACCGAGGGCTGGGGCGGCGGCTGGGATCTCGGGCGGCGTCTCAAGGCCGAAGGCCGTGGGAGCGGCGCCGGGACTGCCGAAGCAGCGGTGTAGGCAGCGGCCGAAGGCGGCGGTTTCGGGCTGGGCGGCGGCCGGCGAAGCGGCGGCTGGGGGTAGGGCGGCCGAAAAAGACGGCGGGAAGGTGGAGGCGGGGTATTTTGTGGTGGTGGATAGGTGAGATTCCAATCAAAACGAGAAAAGATCGAATCTTAGGCAAAAATATGTATTCAAATCAACAATAGGCCACAAAAATCCTTATTTTCAAGAAATTGAATGCGGAATTGAAAATTTGCAGAAAAATAACGAGAATAGTATAACTAACCGTTACGGATCCTGCTCCGGTGACTCTTTTTGTGTAGAACTTCCTTGACGGATCTTGAAAGCTCGAATTTTTTTGTGTTTTTATATGGGACGTGTAAAGGTGTTGATGAACCTGAAGCTCTGGTACCAATTTGATACGGGGTTAGCCGTCAGTTGGCCCGATCTTTCAACACCAAGACTCGCAATGAAGAAAATTGATAAAATGTGGAAACTTGAAAATAAAAAGGTGGAGGAATGATCCAATGATTGTGAAGGATCGGTAGATGGATAGATCTGGTCGAACCCTTAAGGCAACCAAGAGCACGATAGGAAAACTAAGGCCCTAACACACAACTTGGAATGACTTGAAGAAGCCCTTCTGCTATAATCTCACACAAAGGGGAAAGCGATTGTCCCCAAAGCACGAGAAGTCATCCGGAGATGATTGAGAGCACCAACTTGCCAATCCAAGTGACACAACTCAAAACAGCGCCAAAGTTGCTGGCAAACGGATTCCGCTCACACAGTAAGTTGTCTCGATTCCACGAGAAGAATATGGGATAGAAGAGAAACAATACTTCAAAAGTATTTGTGTTTAATTCATTCAATGGGTGAGTGAGAGAGACGCCTACCTAAGCCTTATATAGGCATGTTGGACGTCCTCCTAGGGTTTATATGGGCTATGGGCTATGGGCTTGATCCAAGATCGAGTCCAATCTAACTTAAAGAGATAAGATCAAATCTTTAAGAGATAAGATCCAAAATAAAAGAGCAATAAAATAAACTAGTGGGCTGAACTAAAAAGTCTTAAAAGCCCAAAACGAGAATTAAAAGCAAGCCCATCTTTTATTTAAAAGATGTCCAAGAATGGGCTTTTAAAACAAAGAGCAAGTTGGACCTAATTTAGCCACTTAAATTAGTCCAAAACTCTTCCACTTTCTTTTCTTTTTCCAACATATTGACTTCGGTCCTTCTTGGGTCGTCCTCCTGTCTTTCCTTGGGTTGGACGTGTATTACCAACTTCGGGCTTTCTTCCAATGCTCCTGTCTTGATAAAGCAACTCTCCAATTCATGCATCTCTTTCCCAAGTTGTTCTCCTATTCGTTTGGCTTGGGCTCTTGTGATGGGTCCGGTAGTAGATGGTGCATAAGATGCTCCTACATCAGATATTATACCGTGAGTTATGAGCTTTGTAACCGAGCTATGTCTCACACCAAGATGTCTTGATTTCCCATTGTACGTTTGAATATAAGCTTTAGCCAACGTAGATGCACTATCACAATGATTTGAGATAGAAGAAACCTGTTTTGGCCATAGAGGAATTTCTAGAACCAAATTCATTAACCATTCAGCTTCCTTTCTGGCAGCGACAAGAGCCACAAACTCGGACTCCATGGTCGAGGCTTTGATGCATGTTTGCTTCTTTATAGCCCACGAAATGGCACCGCCACCTAGCAAGAAAACCCATCCAGTTGTGGATGAGTGATTCTCTAAATTAGTGATCCAAGACGCATATGAGTAGCCTTCTATCACCGAAGGATACTTAGTATACATGATATCAAAACCCATGGTTCCTTTGAGGTTCTTATACAAATGCCTTAGTGCCTTCCAATGTTGTGAGCTAGGAAACTCGTGTACCTACTCAATTTACCAATGACAAAAGCAATATATGACCTAATGTTGGCCATTGCATACATACGACATACTATTCTTATCCATACTCAAGTTGAGAAACAGCCGATCCTTGATGAGGCATCAACTTCTCACTTGAGTCCATATGATTATTAATAGTTGTACTCTTATCACATTGGAAGCGTTTGGCAACCTTCTCAATGTAGTGTGATTGCGTGAGGCTTAAGCCTTTAGCATCACATTTGATTCTTATGCCTAGAACCACATATGCCTCACCTAGGTCTTTCATTGAAAACTTAGTGGACAAGAAATCCTTAGTGAGGTCTACATGTCTTTGGTTTGTTCCAAATATTAACATGTCATTAATGTATAAGCATATGATCACACCTTGACCGGTATGATCAAACTTACTATATACACACTCGTCAGCTTGATTTATCTTAAATCCATTTGACAATATGACATCATCAAACTTTTGATGGCCATTGTTTTGGATCTTGCTTTAGTCCATATAAGGATTTGACCAAGCGACACACTTTGTGTTCTTGTCCTTTCAAGACAAATCCTTCGCGTTGTCTCATATACACTTCCTCATTGAGATCACCATTAAGGATTGATGTCTTGACATCCATTTGGTGAATCACAAGATTGTTTATAGCCGCTATAGCTATTAATAACCTAATGGTTGTAATCCTAACCACCGGAGCGTATGTGTCAAAGTAATTGATACCTTCCCTTTGTCGAAACCCCTGAATGATCAAGCGTGCTTTAAACTTGTCAATGGAAACGCGAACTTTCATCTTCCTCTTGAAGATCCATTTTCTTACCAAAGGTTTGCAAATGGAAGGAAGGTTGACCAACTCCCATGTATGGTTGCCCACAATGGAGTCCATCTCCTCTTGGATTGCTACCTTTCAAAAGGCAACATCTTGATACTTCATGGCCTCCTCAAATGTCTTTGGATCCTCTTCTATATGACAGTAAGAGTGGCGATCCATTTCATTATCTCTTGACCCTTCAATCAAGAACACTTGGAAATTTGATTTTTGGGACAAATTAGTGCTCATAGGAGAAATCTCTGCCTAGTCAAGCACATGTGACGCTTGCCATTATTCAACTTGAAAACTACGACGTTTGTTTGAGTGTTCTTCATCTAAGGTCATGTTGATCACTTCCCTAGGCCTAGGAGACGGGGTGAAGCAATCTTCATCAAAGATGGTATACCTAGACTCTATTACGGTATTAACCGAGATGAAGTCATTTGGTTCTATCACATAGAACCTATAAGCTTTGGAGTGTTCGACATAGCCAATGAACACACACTCAACACCTTTTTCACCTAAAGTCTTACGTTTATTGTCATTGAGAATAACTATGACTCGACATCCCCAAACTCGTAAGTAGTGTAGGATTGGCTTCTTTTTAAACCATATTGTTCATAAGGAGTCTTCTTGCTTCTTTGTTTGGAACACGATTAAAAAAGAAGTTTGCCGTGGGCATAGCTTCACTCCAAAATGAATTCTTAAGACCCGAGTAAGAGAGCATCACATTGACCATCTCTTTAAGCACTCGATTCTTTCGTTTGGCCACACCATTTGATTGTGGTGTGTAAGGTGACGTGGTCTCATGTATGATCCCGACACTCTCAAAGTATTCCTTATCCATAAATTCACCACAACGATCCGTACATAGTCTTTTTATTAAGGTACCTATTGTAACTCATATTCATTCTTGAATACATAGACTTTGTCTAAGGCATCACTGTTCCCAAAGAGTAGATATATGTAGCAATACATAGAGTAATCATCTATGAATGTTACGTAATACTTTTTCTTTCCTAATGAAGGAGTAGAGTAAAAGTCACCTAGATCCGAGTGGACTAAGCCGAGCATCGATTGTTCTCTTTCAATTCTAGGAAATGGAAGTCTTGTTATCTTGGTCAACATGCCCGTTTTCCACTTATCTTTTGGTATGCCAATTTAAAGTAGAATCCCATCCTTAGTCATGTCATTCATACGTTTAAAGTGAACATGTCCAAGTCGTGCATGACATTTAACAAAATCACAATTCTTTCAAGATGACAATGTGTAAACAAACTATTCTTATTAATATTTATATTAATATTAGAAAGTTTATTACATTAAGAGAGATGAAACATATTGTTGTTCCAATGGCCAAATCCTACAAATGTGTCTCTCCTAGATAATACATAGCGGTCGGTTTCTATGACCTGTTTGAAGCCAAGCCTATTAACTACACCACCGGAAACCACATTCTTTCTAATGGCCGGTGCATGCAGTACATTTTGACAAGACTAGTGTCTTGCAACTTGTGAGTATAGATCAACCTGTCCTCTTCCTAGAACGGGGGTGGTAGACTCGTTTCCCATATGTATGAATGCTCCATCGTTATCAACGGCGTATGTCTTGAATCAACGCCGATCTTTGCAAACATGAGTTGTTGCACCCGAGTCCACCCACCATCCAAGTCATCATCCTGCATGGACAAACATTCAAAAGTTAATGACACATAATTCAAATAAGAATTTATATCAAAGTTAAAATCAAGACTCGTAAGAGACTCACCATGATTTGGAGAGTTTTGGTCACTTTGACCTCCACCCTTGGATCCAGCATCCTTAGCCTTGCAGTCCCGCTTGAAATGACCAGTCTTGCCACACTTCCAACAAGCACCTTTTGGTTTCTTGTCAAAATTACCCTCCATGGACTTTTTGGACTTCTTTCCATTGTCCTTGTCCTTTCCTTTGGACCTCTTACTTTTCCCTTGCCATCCATCATGTTGTCCTTGTGGAATGTAGAAGTTTTATCACCCTCTTGATTTCACCCTCTTGTGCCCTAAGGCCTTGTTCAATTTAAAGGTGGGAACCAAGTTCCACCAACGTGAATTCTTCCTTCTTGTGCTTTAGCACATGACGGAAGTCCTTCCATGAAGGGGAGCTTAATCATTATAGACAAAACCACAATGGCCTCATCCATACGCATGAAATGTTG
Organism: Fagopyrum tataricum; assembly: GCA_002319775.1. NCBI lineage: Eukaryota > Viridiplantae > Streptophyta > Magnoliopsida > Caryophyllales > Polygonaceae > Fagopyrum > Fagopyrum tataricum. The sequence continues at coordinate 33,660,097 of CM008284.1, forward strand.
AGTGAACCTCCCAAGAATCCGGAGCAATGAAATGTTTAGTGAACCTTCCAAGAATCCGGAGCAATTTATTATATTGTTCCATTACCAGACTTGAGTCCACGTATTTATATGAGTTAAAATCCGAGAGTAAGAATTTGCGAGATGAAGCATCCTCCTCCATATATTTAGACTCAAGTTCATCCCACAACGATGTTGATGACTCTACACTTTGGTAGACGTCAAACAATGCATCACTCATGCCATTGAGAATATGATGACATATGTAGTCATCATTATCCCATTTGCTTCTTTGTCGGACAACCAATATCTCCTCCCCCATATCATTAGCTGGCTCATCCGGCATTACTACAAAATAGGGAATATACCACTAAAAAATGTCGCGGGCTTAAGAAATACGCGGTCTATAGTCTATCCGAAAGGCAAAAGAATATAGTTGAGACTTTATATCGCGGATATTTAAACCACCGTGATATGAAATAGTTTAAATAAACAATATTCAAGAAAATGCTACGGATCTAGCACGCCCGGGGTATTTGATAACGTAAATATGGCGGATTTTAATTCCTGCTATATTTCTTAAATATATTTGTCTTTTAACTTTTTTAGAAAATATATATTCACACAATTGGGACAATAATGCACCTTTTTTAATATTATACAAAGTGCGTACTCAAATTTTATACATTTTAGTAAGTATGCACTCCTCTAAAAAACCTAAACTCTCTTCGTTCTTCTCATGCAACTCTCAATCGCAAACCTTTGTCACTCTCCAGCCTTCAAATTCGATTATTTTACGCCATCGATTCTCTTGCTTTCCAAATCAAACCTATTTCAAGCAATCCTCGTCGATCGACTTCAGGAACTCGAGGTTTTGTTCCAACTGTTTTTCTCTGGTTCGTAGGTTGAGGTTCGAGTATTCTTTCATGGCTAGCGCGTCCAGCACCGATGTTAAATATGTGTATGATTTCATTGTTAATGTTAGTTGGTGGCCTGGTTTTGTTAGATTATGGTTTTTGGTGTTGATTATTTGTTGGAATAGCTGTTCAATAGTCCATGGGAGACTACAACCCAATCAATTGTGGAATATTATCATGACATTTCATAAATTTGTCCTTTTATGGTCCTATTTCTTTCTGCTCAAGCTTGTCTTCTTCTTCTTTGGGTTCTATAGAATAGTGGAGTGGTTCAACCTAATTTAAGATTTCATTTAGGTGTGATTGCATAACGAACGGGTAAAGTCTTTTCTGCAAAATTTCATTAAATGTTGCATTTGATTTGTGATTTTCCATTTTACCATGTGTTTCTAGCTTTAAATGCGAAAAATGTAGATGCTGCCCTACTATGTCTTTTAGTTTCTGGTGATGAATGTTTGGAATACGATGTTTGATATGCTTTTGTGCTTTTTGTTGCTTAGAGTGTCTGGTGTACAGTACAATGACAAAGGTGAATCCAGAAACTGAACATGAGGTACTTGATGATGACGCACTTGTATCAGTATCGGCTAATGTGAACTTTTCTTCTGATTATTTTCCGAAATACAAAATTGGAGCAGATAATCAAATTGTGGAAGAGCCGAAACTGGATCCTGATGCTCTATCCTTGAATGATATTGTTGCAAAGGAGCCTGCTCAGTTTACAGAACAACACAACCGTCTTTTTGTTCGAAAACTTGCAACTAAGTTTGATAAAAATTTGCCTCCTGCTGCCAAGCTATCTGAAGAGGTTTTGAATTCTCTTAATTTTTAATATTTATCAGATTAATTATTTGTTTGTATCCATATTAATCTGTTAATAGTAAATTCTCTATCCCTTTTTAGAGTTTCTAATATAGGTTTATTAAATTGTTTATTCATGATTTTAGGCAAAACTCAGGGACCTTGCATCTCTGGAGGGACATGTGCTATTAAAAAAGCTCAAAGATGCATTGATGTCTTTCAGAGACCGCTTGACAAGCCGTAACAAGGAGGATGTGGAGAAAGCTATTTCACTGGTATGTAAGGCATAACAATCAATTATGGTTTTATATTTGATAGTCTTATTTATTTGATCATAGCCAAATCTGACGGTGAACAAGGCTAAGGTTGCCATGTTGTCACGTCTTCTGCTAATTACTGTGTTTAGTGTGTAGACATGACTTATGGGTGAGTTATCTGAACTTTTGATTGAAATTGCATGACTAACATGATCATGTAAGTAAAAAAATGCGAAATTAAATCTTACTCTGCACGTCTATATGTTGCAGGTTGAGGCTTTGGCAGTCAAGCTTACTCAAGATGAAGGAAATTTAATCCAGGAGAACACGTGTATGTTATTCGTGAACACGTGATAACATGATTTATCAACCTAGTTTAGTAGAACATTTAGGTAGATTTTTCCTTTCCGCATGCATGTTTTAACCTTAGTTTGTGTCTTTTATGCTTGTTTAGTTCTACTTTGCAAGTATAGATGTCTACATACTCTTTTGGTGTCATTTTAGGTTATTTGGCGCATTTTGGAGCTAAAACGATGCATTTGAAGATCAAGCCTTGGAGTGGATGCTTAGGAGCAATCATACGAGCTAAGGAAAGGAGAAGAAGTCGAGTTAGGAACGAACGAGATCAAGTGCCCAAGTGAAGAATTTATCTCGGCCGAGATCCACAAATCTCAGTCCGTGATAGGAGCTTTGTTCACTTATCTCGGTCCACATCTCGGACCGAGATCCAGGGGTAACCTGACCGTGATCCCTATGACGCTGAAGATCGAAGACGAAATCTCGGTCACGACCGTGCCTGATCTCGGCCGAGATTCAGCCCAAGATTTTTCCCTGAGCGTCGATTTTATTTTATTTCGGACTTTTAGGCCCAACCCCTGTCTTTCAACATGTCTTAGGTTATAAAAGTAGGGTTCCGAATATTTCGAAAGGGGTCCAGTAGTGCTCGTTTATTTCCCTTTCAATCGCTTTTGGTTCTAGAGAGAGCTCGCAGCCGTCAGGATTGTAGGAGAAGTCGTCTCCTACCTCGCTTCATTTCTTTACCTTCGCCATAGTTAGATCATTAGTTTGTTAGGAAGATCCAACCTTTTTCGTTTATTTCGAGTTTAGATACGCTTGGCAAGTTCAAGAAAGTTTGTTTTCAGATTTCAATAAAGTTGGGTACTTTCCTCATTCCCTTTTCTTATTTCAGTTTTATGCTTTCTTTAATTCAATTGATATCAGGTTTTGATATGATATTGTTGGCTAGAAACCTTTTTTGGTTTCAAGGTAGTTAGAGATTTGTTTATACCTTGGACGGTGATGGATTAATTGTTCCTTTAACTGGTTATTAAATCAAATTAAATCCTATGGAAAGGTTTGGTTTTCGTCAGGTTTATAAATAGTCTAAACTATCAAACTAAGTTGGAATTGAGTTATAACTGAGATATTCCTTCTTAGATACATAAGAGAACTTGTTCCTAGGTAATAAAGGTTGATCCTTTATTGGATTGATTGTGCCATGATTCCTTCTTTAAGGCAAGTAATTTATGAGACGTAACTGTAAAGGGTTATTTAATCCTTAATTAAGACATAAGGTTTGTTTACGATTTCTCTCTTTCAACCTTGAAAGCAATAGGTAATTAGGATGCGGATTTATATGTTCTTGAGAGGTAACTGTAATAGAACATTAGTTGAGAAACATTCATTCCTAGAGCTTTTCAACCATATATATGCCACGTGAGATTTATATATCCTGATTCCAATGTAAATAAATAATGATCTTAAATCCTTGGAACTACATTTTCTCCCATATATATATGTTTGCTTATTTGTTTTGATTTGATTTTCAATCAATATTGACAATTGATTGTGAATATGTCAAACCTCTTCAAAACCTTTTTGACCTTCTTTCCCTTTCTTTTCAAATCTATTTCTTATTTTAGGTTTGTACTATTTTTAAACAACTTTCGAGATCATCTAACTTAGTCCCTGAGATCGACCTTGGAATACTTACTCTACTGCGATTGATCCATACATTGTGGATTCACTGCAATTAGAGTAGATATTACGAGTTTATAATTTAAAAACAGACCGTTGTTTTACTACCCTGTGAATTTCTATCTTTATAGATAGGGATTTATAGGGGGTAGAACCAGCGAACAACACGTGTATGCATCTGTGATGCATTCCGTTGCATCATTTTAGAACATTGACTTTGTTGCTTTCTGAAAAATGAGGGAAAGATAACAATGTTCAGTCTCTTGATTAAGTATTGAGTGCATCAAAAGACGGGTTCACTTTTCTTATATAGGATGTATTCGTTGACCCATATGAGATGATAGAAAAGTCTATTGCCTTCTTTGTTTGCTCATTTTCATCCTTTAGTGCTTAAGGTGGTTGCTAATTTCTAGTTGTAGCCCTTAATTGAAATCTTAGTAGTCTATACACAATTCTGATTGGGAGTGCAACTAGTGTAGTGATTTTATATTTGTCACTTATTAAAAATACTAAATTATTGCGGTGCCATGAGTATTAAAATCGAAGTGAAGTTACGCAGCTTTAAAAATGAGCAATATAGACTATTAAGATTTCAATATAACCGAAGGAAGTTGGGTATGCAGGTATTAAAATCGAAGTGATCTTAATAGTCTATACCCAACGTTACATATCAAACTTCGATTTTAATACCAAACGTTAGATATCCAACTAGTGTGGGTATTGAAGTCGGGTAACAACGAAGTTGGGTAACCGAAGTGAAGTTGGATATGAAATGTTGGGTATTAAAATCGGATAACAACGAAGTTGGGTAACCGAAGTGAATTTGGATATGTAACGTTGGGTATTAAAATCGGGTAACTACGAAGTTGGGTAACTATAGTGAAGTTGAATATGTAACGTTGGGTATTAAAATCGGGTAGCAACGAAGTTGGGTAACCGAAGTGAAGTTGAATATGTAACGTTGGGTATTAAAATCGGGTAACTACTAAGTTTGGTAACCGAAATGAAGTTGGATATATAACGTTGGACATTAAAATTGGGTAACAACGAAGTTCGATAACCGAAGTGATGCTGAATATGTAACGTTAGGTATCAAAAAATCGGGTAACTATGAAGTTGGGTAACCGAAGTGAAGTTGAATATGTAACGTTGAGTATTAAAATTGGGTAACAACGAAGTTGGGTAACCCAAATGAAGTTGGATATGTAGGGTTGGGTATTAAAATCGGGTAACTATGAAATTGGGTAGCCGAAGTGAAGTTGGATATGGAACTTTGGGTATTAAAATCGGGTAACTATGAATATGGGTAACCGAAGTGAAGTTTGATATGTAACGTTGGGTATTAAAACCGGGTAACTATGAAGTTGCATAATCAAAGTGAAGTTGGATACATAACGTTGGGTATTACATCGGGTAACTACAAAGTTGGGTAACCGAAGTGAAGTTGGATATGGAAAGTTGGGTATTAAAATCGGGTAACTACGAAGTTGGGTAACCGAAGTGAAGTTGGATATGGAACGTTGGGCATTAAAATCGGGTAACTACGAAGTTGGGTAACCGAAGTGAAGTTGGATATGGAACGTTGGGCATTAAATCGGGTAACTATGAAGTTGGGTAACCGAAGTGATGTTCGATATGGAACGTTGGGTACTAAAATCGGGTAACTAGAAAGTTGGGTAACCAAAGTGTAGTTGGATATGGAACGTTGTACATTAAATCGGGTAACTACGAAGTTGGGTAACCGAAGTGAAGTTCGATATGGAACGTTGGGTATTAAAATCGGGTAACTACAAAGTTGGGTAACCAAAATGTAGTTGGATATGGAACGTTGGGTATTAAAATCGGTTAACTATGAAGTTGGGTAATCGAAGTGAAATTGAATGTCACGTTGGGTATTATAATCTGGTAACAACAAAGTATGGTAACCGAAGTGAAGTTGGATATGTAATGTTGGATATTAAAATCGGGAACTAATATTGGTAACCGAAGTTGGGTACATGATGGAGGTTGGGTATTAAAAATTAAGTATTAATAACTAAATGAAGGATTCCTTAACAAATAGAAGGTGCATACTTAGTGCCAATAAAAAATAACATACATATTTTGTTAACTACATACAAAAACTGCATACTAACCAAATTCAGTCAAATATATTTTTAGGTTCTTTGGTTGTACATGGAGATTTTTGGGAAAAACCCTAGGGACTTGGTCTGAGTTCGTCCGCCTCCTTTGCTTCTTCTTGGTTGATTCTTTAAAAATTCAATCGATTTATTCTTCTAATAGTCTCGCTCTTATTGTATGAATCTGCTCCAGATTTGTACAATTCCACTAATAATTCCATTCTCACATCGAAATCCATTCTAAACAATCTCGAAGGTCTAAAGGTGTTCTTGGCCCGTGGTCTCTCTCCGTGGATAAGAAGAAGAAGAGGGCTGATGGTTCGCATAAGGGCGGTGTTTCCGGTGGTTCGCCCATACTGGCCTACTCCGATTATGGTAGAAGTTCCATCTTGCTCGGATTCGTTAACAAGAGTCTCCTTGAACAAGTACAAATTGGACCTCGTGAGTATCACCAACTCGTAGGAACGTTGTTGCAAAAAGATGAGAATCTGAACATAAGTGTCGCGTACAAAAGGTAGTTTCTAGACAGTCAGTTCAACAATGAAGTGAGAATCGGTACTCCACCTCTGTAACACCCCGAATCCGCGGGACTCGGGGCGCTACTGGGGCTAGGATCTTACAATGGATCCTGACCCTAGCCTGACAACAAGTTCACTAATCTTACAACAAGGCACAGATCGATTAAAACCAAAACATAAAACTGTAATATAAATATCAAAAGGTTTATACAAGGTACCGATGAGTACAATCAAAACATATATATGTACATAACAAAAGGTCCCACATCCCACGATAACGACCTAGTGTACGGAGCCCTCAGCGGATCACCCACTCTGATCACTCTGCAGTTCTCATAACCTGCAAAGTATCTACAACATGGTATGAAACCGTTAGCTAACCATACATATATAAGATAAGCATAAGCACATACACACATCATAAAAACATAAACACCTCATCATAATATCACACATTTACCCAGTTTATTATCTTAATATAATCCATCACTCAAATCGTATACAAATATGTATATGAACATATGTGACACGAGGAATATAACCCTCGCCTCCGAGTGCAATAGCCAGCTGGAGTGGTACCGGCACACCTTCCCGTGTACCCTATGGAATGGTGAAAGGGCGTCCCGTGTACCAGATCTGGCATGACTACAGAGAACCTCCCATACTCCACGAAGGGATGAAAGGGTATGTTGTCACGGCCCTACAGTGGGCAATCACTAGACCATAGGTCGGTAATAATCAATATCGCATGCTATCAAGCATATAACAATCACCACTGATGCACACATCCGATATAAGGATGGTAGCTAAGTAAGTCCTATGGACTTACCTCAACCTCAGAAGTAGTCTCAACCCGATCAGCTCCAACTCTGGAGAACAACACCCTAATAACGAGGCATAACGAGATATCAAATCTCCAGTCAAACAAAGGGGTCACACCTAGACCCAAGAGATCCATAAGGATCATATCCAACTCATATCTCGATACTCAACTAAACCTCAAAGCCATAACCGGCATATAGATATCATACTCATCATCATCCTATCCTCATACACATACCTAGCTTGCTACTACTGCTCATACTAGGAAAGGAAAGGATCTACACTACTCTAGGTAGATCCGGGACAAGACGCACCTGCAGGAGAAGAGGGACGCAGACGCGAAACAAGGCAAACCGCGGGCGCGGCGACACTCGGTCGTAGGCGCGGTGATAGTGGCCGTAGGCAAGCGTAGGCACGGCGCAGGCGCTGGGACCGTGGCCGCGGGGGCGGCAGCTTCTGGGCGCGGGTGCGGTGACAAGGTTCCTGCAGGGGCGGCTACGCTGAGGCGCAGGGGCGGCGACTCTGCAGAACGTAGAGTCCCAACTTCTCTTTCACTCTTCACGTGATCAAATCACGTCTTCTCCATTCAATGGCCAAGCATATACATATACATACATATTCTAACATCAATCCACCTTTAATACATGTAATCCTAAGCTAAGGAAAGAGAAAGAGATCAAAGAAAGAAGAAGAGGAGCAAGGAGCTTACCCACTACAATGGTCTAAGCAAGGAAATGATCCAAGATAGTACCTCAGCTAGCTCTCAAGCTCAGCACAACATCCACTAACATCAACATCATCAAAGCCACACAAAAATTCTCTTTCAACTTAAGGAAATCAAGAACAAGATCAAGGAGAAGGAGAAGAGAAGAAGAAGAACGTGAGTAGGTGATTTGGAATGGGAATGAAGATCTCTTGCTCCCAAAGCAAAGAAAATAAGTTAAGGAATGAAAGAGTAAAGCACGGGTCAAGAGTCAACAAAGCCGGCTGCAGCCGCAGGAAACCGCAGGGGCGGGCTTCCTGGCCGCAGGGGCGGAACAACAGACGAGCCGCAGGGGCGGCCTCACAGACCCACGGGGGCGGCTAAGACCAAAACGACTCCAAAGACTAAGGCTCTTACATCTCATCCCCCCCTAAAAACAAGTTTCGTCCCGAAACTTGTGAAATCCTGAACCCACTCGGACTCATAAGCCGAGGTATAACTTTCTCTATCGGAGGAATCACATCTCCGCACACAGGGTATCAATCTATATCACTCTATAACCTCAAGCACGAGCATGGAGGAACTCATCATCTCCAATCATAAGATCACTATACTATCCAAGGCATAGAGGAAAACCATCTCTAGCCAAACTATAATCATATCACAAGGGCATAGAGGAAAAACGTCTCTAGCCATATCATCATCACATCGTAAAGGCATAGAGGAAAAACATCTCTAGCCGTATCATCAACAACATAACAGAAGGGCATGGAGGAAAAACATCTCCAGCAATACTATGTCCATCAAAATAGCATGGAGGAATAATCATCTCCAGCTAAATCCTAATCGCATCACAATAGCATGGAGGAAAGAACCATCTCCAGCTATAAATATCAAGCGTATTAGCACATCAAGATCTAATAAGATCATAAATCACATCACAACTAGTACGAAAATAAACACATCATAGCATATAAGCACATAATCACAACACTCACCGAGATAGTACTAAGATCTACTCATGGATCCTACAGGTACATCTATCTCGGCGTAGAACTCTAGATAGTTCCTCTGGACACTATCCTCAGTCTCCCAGGTAGTGTCATCTGGTCCTCGTCTCGACCACTGTATCCTCAACATGGGAATGTCCTTCGAACGCAGGAATCTCATATCTCGTTCTAGGACTGCAATAGGATGCTCCACAAAAGTGTGGTCCGGCTCGACCACCAAATCATCATAACTCACAATGTGTCTCGGATCTGGTTTGTACTCCCTCAACTGAGACACGTGAAACACAGGGTGAACACCCTCTAATCTCGGAGGCAAAGCTAACCTATATGTTGCGCTCCCAACCCGATCCAGAATCTCGAAAGGTCCGACATATCGGGGGCTCAACTTCCCCTTAATGCCAAAACGTCTAACACCTCGTGTCGGAGACACTCTCAGCCACAGATGGGCTCATACTCTGAACTCTAGGGGTCTACGCCTCCTATCTGCATAAGACTTCAGACGACTCTGTGCAGTCAGCATCCGCTCTCTAATCAGTGCTACTCGAGCAACATCATCCTGAATGTGATAAGGTGTCAAACCACTAACACTACTTGGCTCATCCCAGCATAACGGAGTACGACATCTCTATCCATACAGTGCCTCATATGGGGCCATCCCAATAGATGCATGCCAGCTGTTGTTGTAGGAGAACTCAACTAGTGGGAGGTGATCCGTCCACACATGACCCCAATCCAACACACAAGCTCGCAGCATATCCTCCAATGTCTGAATGGTCCTCTTTGACTGGCCATCTGTCTAAGGATGGAACGCAGTCGTAAAATGCAAACTCTTGCCCAGGGCAGTTTGAATCTGCTGCCAAAACCTCGAGGTAAATCGTCCATCTCTGTCTGAAACGATCGTCCACGGTACACCATGGAGTCTCATTATCTTCCTAGTGTACTCCTCTGCTAATCTGCTCACCGGCCACGTCTCCCGAATAGGGATGAGGCGTGCCGTCTTCGTCAATTTGTCCACTATAACCCATATGGCATCAAAGCTCCTGCTCGGTCTCAGCCTAGTCACAAAATCCATGGTGACGTCTTCCCACTTCCTCTGTGGAACAGGAAGTGGATGGAGTTCACCTCCAGGTCTGCAATGCTCTATCTTGACCAGCAGAAATGTCGCACACTGTTCCACAAATCTGGCCACATCGGGCTTCAGCCCTCCCCACCAATATGATCGTCTCACATCTTTATACATCTTACTCGTGCCTGGGTGTACAGAGTAAAGCGTACAGTGAGCCTCCGTTAATATCCTCTGGCGTAGATCCGCATCAGCGGGTACACAGACGGGACCGCGGTGTCTCAACACTCCATCTGCTCCTAAAAGGAACTGTGGTGCCTCATCCCGAGACATCCTCTCTCGGATCCTCGTCAGTGTCGGGCAGGTCTTCTGCTTCTGTTGGATCTCACTCAACAGATCAGGAAGAACCTCTAAAGTACTCAACTGGGCGTCCTCATCAGGAAACTGAATATCCAACTCTAACCAGACCAGATCCCTCTTTAACTGATGCTGAACTGTCAGCCTCGCAATCGCCTGCTCTCGAGGCGTCCTCGTGCTCAGGGGTCGGCGACAACTATCGCCTTCCCCGGATTATACAAAATCTCCAGAGCAAAATTCTTGATCAGCTCAAGCCATCTACGCTGGAGGTTATTCAATTCCCGCTGCGTGAAAATATACTTCACACTCTTATGGTCTGTGAAGATCTGACATGTAGCATCATACAGGTAATGTCTCCAGATCTTCAATGCATGAACTACCGTTACCAACTCTAAATCATGAGTCGGGTAGTTCTCCTCATACGTCTTCAGCTGTCCTGCATGCTCCTCTCTGCTGCGAGAGTACACCAAAATATCATCTATGAAGACCACCACAAACTGACCCAGTGAGTCGATGAATATGATGTTCATCAACTCCATAAAGACTGTTGGGGCAGTCGTAAGCCCAAATGACATCACTGTAAACTCGTAGTGTCCATATCTGGTCCGGAAGGCTGTCCTATGCAAATCCTGCTCTCTCACCCTCAGTTGGTGATACCATGAACGCAGGTCAATCCTTGAGAACACTGTAGCTCCCTGAAGCTGATCTAACAAGTCATCAATGAGCGACAATGGATACTTGTTCTTGTTGGTCACCTTGTTCAGCTCTCTATAATCTATACACAATCTCAACGATTCGTCCTTCTTCCGTATGAAGAGGACAGGTGCTCCCCATGGGGATACGCTAGGGCGGATAAAGCCCTTCTCAGCAGCCTCCTCGAGTTGCTTCTTCAGCTTCAACATCTCAACAGGCGCCATACGGTATGGTGCTTCGAGATCGGTCTCGTGCCAGGCTCTATCAATGCCAAAGTCCACGCTCCTTTGAGGCAGCAAACTGGACGGCTCAGCGAACACATCTGCAAACTCACAGGCCACTAGGATATCCTCTAATGCTAGACTCTCCCCCTCCTTCATGGCATAACACCAGAAGGCCTCGTAACCCTGTGTAATCAATCTCGCTGCACGTACCGCACTGATAACCATACCTGACTTTCCAAGGTCCCAACCTCGGAAAACCTCTATCAAACCTAACTCGGTAGAGACTGTAGCAGTCCTCCTACCTACATCTAATACAGCCTGATGCCTGTCCATCCAATCCATACCTAAAATGACATCCTCATGCACCAGCGGCATGACAAACAGATCAACAAATAACACACAAGCCCCACACAAATGGAACAATCAAATATCTCATGGGTACCTATAACCCTACTACCATCGGGTAACCTTATACTAAAGGGTATCTCCTCAGTCGTATCTAGACTCAGACGCTCAACACATGCATCAGATATGAAAGAATGTGTAGCTCTAGTATCAAATAAGACTCTAACAAGTAAACCATGAATTAGAATGGTACATGTAGCAGTCGGTGCAGCTGGCTACTCTGCACTCCTCAGCTCAAAAACTCGACCCTGTGGTCCTCTGGTGTCCGTGGTACTCCCACCACGACCTCTGCCTCTACTCGGCCCAGGAGCAGATCCCTGAGTCGTAGGACGATCTAGGACTCTTTGTTGTCCCTGTGTCTGCTGCTGCTGAGGTGGCCTCTATCCACCACCAACTACACTAGCTGGAGAAGTACCCTGCTGTGATGAAGCTCCACCCTGTCGACAGAATATATGTCTATGACCCTGTCTGCCACAAGTGAAACAAGTCACTAACGGCTTCGTACACTCTTGTCGCATATGTCCATAACCACTACAGTTAAAACACTGTCGTCTCGTATCTGCAACCGGTGTAGATGAGGAATAACTCTGGCGTCTCTGATCACGCCCTGAACCAACAACTCCACCAGCACCACTGGTCTGCCCAGTGCGCTGTCTCTTCTCAGACCCTCCGGTCTGAGAAGTTCTTCTGTGTCCAGCCCGCTCTCGCTCATAGTCGGCGGCTCTATCCTGGTGGTCCATCAAGGACTCACAATGAAATCCCGCCATATAGGCCCGGGTGGCATCCCTCAGTCGTCGGGAAAAAAGATATACATGTTGATCTGCAAGAGGTGCAGCTGGACCCAACAATGCCAGCTCCTCCTGGAATCTTCTAATAGCCTCTGAAACGGGTACATCCTCAAATCCAACCTCAACAAAATCCCGCAGTTTCTCCCCCCTCAGTGAGGCAGGGAAGAAACGCTCTCTGATCATGTCCTCATCTGGTCATAGCTACTAACCTGACCCCGTACAGATCTCCACTAGTGTTGTGCCAAGTCTTTGAACAAAGTCTGCACCAACTCAATCTTCCTATCTACTGGACATCTAATAGACTCAAGAGTTGAGTCTACATGTCCTATCCATAGCTCAACCTCTAGCCCCACCTTGCCAGAGAAAGGGGGTACACCCATCTGGTGGAATGCCTTCAACCAGGTATCTGGTCTAGGCCCTCTATACTCCTCCTGAACTTGAGGAATCTCAGCAGCATATGCCTGTGCAGCTGGCACCTGAGTCACTCAATGGGATCTCTCAAATTATCCCTCATTTGCTAGCAGATCCGGGATAGGTCTACCCGCTCCGGCAGCCTCCTCCACTCGCCGGATATACTCGCGGAATGGAGACATAATCCGAGTCATCTGACTGGACTCGCTGTGGACCCTGTCTCCCAGCTATGTCGTTCCCAGTCTTAGGGACGACTCTCTCGGCAATATCAGCATGAACCTCCTCCGCTGCAGGTGGATCAACAGCGGGAATATGACCTCGTCCAGTCCCTACTGGAGGAAGAGGGGGTCTACCCCTACCTCGTCCAACTGCAAATAAGGCCCTAGTCCGAACCATCTACAGAGGATAAATACTTAACTTAGAAGGCTATAAATATGCCATATGTATAGATATTTATATCACACATCACATCAGATAGTATATATATATATATATATATATATATATTTATACTGTCGAGATCTTCAGAGGGGTGATGGCTTCACGTACACACTATCCCAAAACATTTATACTCATTTCAAACCAAAAACCTTTTGAAAAGTCATATCCCTTTCGGGTTCTGTTTATTTATCTACTCGACCTTTATCACAGATTACAAGTGTCATTCTTGTCAACATGGGCTTTGATACCAACTCTGTAACACCCCGAATCCGCGGGACTCGGGGCGCTACTGGGGCTAGGATCTCACAATGGATCTTGACCCTAGCCTGACAACAAGTTCACTGATCTTACAACAAGACACAAATCAATTAAAACCAAAACATAAAAATGTAATATAAATATCAAATGGTTTATACAAGGTACCGATGAGTACAATCAAAACATATATATGTACATAACAAAAGGTCCCACATCCCACGATAACGACCTAGTGTACAGAGCCCTTAGCGGATCACCCACTCTGGATCACTCTGCAGTTCTCCTAACCTACAAAGTATCTACAACACGGTATGAAACCGTTAGCTAAACATACATATATAAGATTAGCATAAGCACATACACACATCATAAAAACATAAACACCTCATCATAATATCACACATTTACCTAGTTTATTATCTTAATATAATCCATCACTCAAATCGTATATAAATATGTATATGAACATATGTGACACGAGGAATATAACCCTCGCCTCCGAGTGCAATAGCCAGTTGGAGTGGTATCAGCACAACTTCCCGTGTACCCTATGGGAATGGTGAAAGGGTCCGTCCCGTGTACCAGATCTGGCATGACTATAGAGAACCTCCCAGACTCCACGAAGGGATGCAAGGTATGTTGTCACGGCCCTACAGTGGGCAATCACTAGACCATAGGTCGGTAATAATCAATATCGCATGCTATCAAGCATATGACAATCACCACTCATGCACACATGCGATATAAGGATGGTAGCTAAGTAAGTCCTATGGACTTACCTCAACCTTAAAAGTAGTCTCAATCCGATCAGCTCCAACTCTGGAGAACAACACTGCCTAATAACAAGGCATAACGTGATATCAAATCTCCAGTCAAACAAAGGGGTCACACCTAGACCCAAGGGATCCATAAGGATCATATCCAACTTATAATCTCGATACTCAACTAAACCTCAAAGCCATAACCTGCATATAGATATCATACTCATCATTATCCTATCCTCATACACATACCTAGCATGCTACTACCGCTCATACTAGGAAAGGAAAGGATCTACACTACTCTAGGTAGATCCGGGATAAGACACACCTGCGGGAGAAGAGGGACGCAGGAGCGAAACAAGGCAAACCGCGGGCGCGGCGACACTCGGCCGCAAGCGCGGTCATAGTGGCCGCAGGCAAGCGCAGGCACGGCGCAGGCGCTGGGACCGTGGCCGCGGGGGCGTCAGTTTCCGGGCGCGGGTGCGGTGACAAGGTTCCCGCAGGGGCGGCTACGCTGAGGCGCAAGGGCAACGACTCTGCAGAACGTAGAGTCCCGACTTCTCTTTCACTCTTCACGTGATCAAATCACATCTTCTCCATTCCATGGCCAAGCATATACATATTCTAACATCAATACACCTTCAATACATCTAATCCTAAGCTAAGGAAAGAGAAAGAGATCAAAGAAAGAAGAAGAGGAGCAAGGAGCTTACTCACTGCAATGGTCTAAGCAAGGAAATGATCCAAGACAGTACTTCAGTTGGCTCTCAAGCTCAGCACAACATCCACTAACATCAACATCATCAAAGCCACACACAAACTCTCTTTGAACTTAAGGAAATCAAGAACAAGATCAAGGAGAAGGAGAAGAGAAGAAGAAGAACGTGAGGAGGTATTCTGGAATGGGAATGAAGATCTCTTTCTCCCAAAGCAAAGAAAATAGGTTAAGGAATGAAAGTGTAAAGCACGGGTCAAGAGTCAACAAAGCCGGCTGCAGCCGCAGGAAACCGCAGGGGCGGGCTTCCTGGCCGCAGGGGAGGAACAACAGACGAGCCGCAGGGACGGCCTCACGGACCCGCGGGGCGGCTAAGACCAAAACGACTCCAAAGACTAAGGCTCTTACAACCTTAGATCTTCAACGCTTTCTTTGAAACTGATATTTCCACCATTATCTAAAGGTGTATCTTGGGCGAGTACTAGTTTGTAAAACTATCTCAGATTTCAAGTGTTGACACCACTGTACAATATCATAGTAAGCTATGTTATATATTTTAAGCGAGTCACAGCTAGTATAAATTTGTTTTTCTGTATTAGATAGTCTACAAATTCTCTTCCACTAATTGAGTTTTCATGGTCGATTCTTATATCTTGTTCTCGTGATTTACTTTCGGGTGCAAAATAAGGATCCTTTATATGGAAGACCTACGCGAGAAACAACATACCTCAATGGGCATGTTCATGCTGGTAACTTTAGTTTGTATTTACTTTCAGGTGCAAACTAAGGATCCTTTATATCTTGTTCTCTTCCACTAATTGAGTTTTCATGGTCGATTCTTATAAATTTGTTTTTCTTAATACTGTTTTTCAAATCTTGTTCATAGTATAATTCAATTCAATAGTACAAAATCATGCTCTTTCAGGGTTAATTTCTCAAGGGTCAATAAAATTCCTTGTAAATTAAAAACATTCTAGGGTGTTTAATTTAACCTCCGAGAACATATTATATATATATTTTTAAATTTTATAAATACACTCTCAAGGGTTTTATTTAATGCGAGAAAAAATCTCTTCGAAATTTAGATAGAATCTCGTAACCGAGATTATTCTCTAAAGGTAAATCATAAAACTGCCATAATTAGACCCCATTTTTAAAATTTTCTATCGTAATTAAAAATCTATCTTATCTTTTTTATTTGCCGCCTAATCCTTACTACAATATAATAGTCAATTTCAACAATTAGCCTTGTGCACTTTGGGGCTTGGCCTCCTCCTTTCTCTTGACACGCCGTTTCAACGCGTCGTCTCCTCCTTCTGCCGTTCTGCATGTCGTCACCTTTCATTCTTCCTCCTTTTCTTAGCTCTCTCCGATTTGTGATTTCTTTTATCAGTCTTTATGAGAAAGATTGTAAGTTGATGAATCTTTCTCCACCGCCTTGGCTTGCTTACTTGGTGTTGAACTGAAACCCTAAAATTTTTGTTATCTTTGCTATTCTCTATCTTGATTTTGGTCATCTTCCGCGACCGACTAATTTAGCCTCCATGGTGTAGTTCGTCATACTTCGCGTGTTCTTTTCCTCCTCTTTCTACCAAGTGAGTTCTCTTGTCTTTTCTTTTACTTAATTTTAGTTTTTTTTTTGTGAATTTATGTTGTGTTCAAATTCTAAAAATATTAAGAAGCTTTCGATTTTAGTTTTTTTTAGTGTTATTTTTGTCTCCTCTTATCCCCCAATAGTTATTCTTTGACATCTTCATCTATCAGACTTTTAGGCTCATCATCTTCTTGGAGTCACCAAGGTAAGTGCATACGAACTACAGGATGATGTTGTTCATCATAAAATGTCATTTGGTAGGCAAATGTCTCGTACAATCTACTTTCCTACACATGATCCTCAATTGCCCAATAAAGATCCATATATTTTTATTTGTAGTTCGTTTTTCATAGGGATTTTAGCCTTAGAATTTACTTCGGATGATGTTGTTTATTTTCTGAAGTGATAAGAGCATGATTAAAGATCCATGTTTGCTCGGAAAATGGATGAAAATGGTTGGGTCCAAATGAACCTAATTGAAGGATTGGACTAAGGTTATGGCTTTTATGACTTCAATTTTGCATTTGATACATAATATTGAGGCGCCGTGAGTGTCCTATTGATCTTGAGATAACTGCATGTTAAAACCACTAGTTATTTGTTTTCATGTTTTTGGTGATTAAATTTCCATAACTTATGCCATAAATAGTGATATGTTGATATGATGGAGGATTTATGCATTCAAATCTAATGGTACTTCTTTGAGACTCTACGTGGTGTTAATGTGATATGTAAAATCCGTTTATTCATCTTTACCATTTAACTTTATGAAGATAATTATTTTCCTTGAAAATTATGTATGGTAATCTAGCTTACCGTCAATATTCTATAACCTTTTGGTTGATTGAAGTTATTTTATAGTGGTTTGGATATTATTTTTGTATATATATAAGCACTGGTGTTCAACTGCTATAGGAGTCTTTTCATAATGCAAGGATGTAACAAAGATACAAGAAAGCATCCATGAAATATATGTAGCTTATGTGGGAAAGGAGGAAACAGATATGAAGGTTGAAGAGAAGCATATCAGTTGAACTCAAGATCCTTCCATTCAAAGGTAAACGTCATAATTATCACAAGCAACTTATTTTAGCTTTGAATTGAGAATTTGCTGAGCATTCATTTGAATGTTGGGAAACAGTTTCTTGGTAACCCAAAATTGGTTGCATTATGAAAGTGATGTTTTTAAGCTTTTGATTTTTCATTGGAACGTATGTGCCTTCTATAATTATAAATTTGGATATAACATAAAATATGGTTATCTATCGTATTTAGTTTTGAGTTGGTTCCAGATTGTTATGAGTTAAGCGTAAGTGCAAGCAATTCATGACTTTTTTAAATTAACCACTAGCTTGCTAGGAAGTTAGTATTTTTGTTCTCTTTCTATATCTTTGAGAAAGCCTTCATTCCAAGTTCTACTTCAAATTGTTTTACTAACTTCATATATGTTAATTGTGATCGCTGGTATGGGCTTCTTTGTACATGCTTACGATGTTAATTGTGATTGCTGGTATGGGCTTCTTTGTACATGCTTACGATCTCTTCAACATCTCTTTGGTCACCAAGCTCCTTGGTATCTACTATTGTAACACCCCGAATCCGTAGGCCTCGAGGCGCTACTGGGCTAGGATCTCACAATGGATCCTAACCCTAGCCTGACAACAAGTTCACTAGATCTTACAACAAGGCACAGATAGATTAAATCCAACACATAAAACTGATATATATATATACATACATATCAAAAGGTAATACAGAAGAACCGCTGAGTACAAACCAAAACATATATCCGTACATCATAAATATCCCATATAGCCCACATATAAACCTAGTGTACGGAGCCCTCAGCGGATCCCTCCTCTGAATCACTCTACAACTCTCCTAACCTGCAAAGGATCTACAACACGGTATAAAACCGTTAGCTGACCATACACATATATATAGAAGATGCATAATCACAGTCACACGTCAGGAATAATAAACACGTCATCATGCTATCACACATTTACCCAGTTAATTATCTTTATATAGTCCAACACTCAAATCGTATAAATATATGTGACTCGAGGAATATATTTTCCTCACCTCTGGTCGCTCATAGCCAGCTGGAGTGGATCCGGAACACTCTCCCGTATACCATAAAGGAGTGGGGAGTGGCCATCCCGTATACCAAATCTGGCCTAACTACAGAGAACCTCCCAGACTCCCAGCAGGATGAAATGGGAAATGTTATCACGGCCCTACAATGGGCGATCACTAAAACATAGGCCGGTAATAAACAACATCGCATGCTATCAAACATATAACACACACCACTCATGCATACATCCAATATAAGGATGGTAGTTAAGTAAGTCCTATGGACTTACCTCAACCTCAGAAGTAGTCTCAACCGATCAGCTCCAACTCTGGAGAACAACACAGCCTAACAACAAGGCATAACGAGATATCAAATCTCCTATTCATCAAAGGGGTCACACCTAAACCCAAGGGATCCATAAAGATCGTATCCTAACTCATAAACCTCAAAGTCATAACCGTCATATATCTATATTATACTCATCATCATTCTATCCTCATAAACATACCTAGCATGCTACTAACCCGCTCATACTAGGAAAGGAAAGGATCAATACTACTCTAAGTAGATCATGTACAAGACGCATCTGCGGAACGGAAAGACGCAGGGGCGGAAAGGCAGCAGGCGCGGGCGTGAAGGCACGCTGGCGCGGGCGCTGTGACCGTGGCCACAGGGGCGGCGGCTTCCGGACGCGGGTGCGGTGACATACTTCATCAAGGGCGGCGGTTCACGGGCGCGGGGGCGGCAACAGTGCAGAGTGCAAACCCCGATTTCCTCTTCGGTTCTTCACGTGATGGATTCACGTCTTCACCAACAATCAGCCATACATATACATATATATACACATTCCAATCATCAAAACACATTCAATACATCTAATCCTAAGCTAAGGAAGAGGAAAGGAATCAAAGAAGAAGAAAGGAGAAGAGAAGAGACTTACCACTGTTGTGGTCCTATCCAAGGAAAGATCACAACCAACCTCACTGGCTTCCAAGCTCATCAACATCATCAACCACACACAAACTCTAACAAACCAAGAAGATTCCAAGGTCAAGACCAAGGAGAAGGAGGAGAGAGAAGAAGAACGTGAAATGGCTGGAGAAAGAAGATGAAACCCTTGCTCATCATCCAAGGAAGAGACTTAAGGAGAAAGGAAAGAAAGGGTAAAGCACGAGTCCAACCGGTCAACAAAACCGGCTGCAGCCGCAAGAAACCGCAGGGCGGAAAACTGCACGAGCCGCAGGGGCGGCTCCCTAAACCCGCGGAGGTGGCTAAGGCCAAAATGGCTCCAAAGACTAAGGCTCTTACACCTCACCCCCCTAAAAACAAGTTTCGTCCCGAAACTTGTGAAGTCCTGAACCCACTCGGACTCAGAAGCCGAGGTACAACTCTCTCTATAACCTCAAACACGAGCATGGAGGAAAATATCATCTCCAACAACAAGATCACTATACTATCTAAGGCATAGAGGTAAACCATCTCTAGCCAAATCATCATCACATCATCTCTAGCCGTATCATACTCATAACAGAAGGGCATGGAGGAAAAACATCTCCAGCAACACTACGTCCACCAAAATAGCATGGAGGAATAACCATCTCCAACTAAACCCTAATCGTATCTCAATAGCATGGAGGAAAGAACCATCTCCAGCTATAACCAGTAATCGTACTAGCGCAACA
The DNA here is from genome assembly GCA_002319775.1 of Fagopyrum tataricum. Classification (NCBI taxonomy): domain Eukaryota; kingdom Viridiplantae; phylum Streptophyta; class Magnoliopsida; order Caryophyllales; family Polygonaceae; genus Fagopyrum; species Fagopyrum tataricum. Next base: position 33,680,691 of record CM008284.1, read on the forward strand.
AGATCTAATAAGATCACACATCACATCATAGCTAGTACAAAAATAAACACATCATAGCACATAAGCATATAAGCATAACACTCACCAAGATAGTACTAAGATCTACTTGTAGATCCTATAGGTGCATCTATCTCGGCATAAAAATCTGGATAGTTCCTCTAAATACTATCCTCAGTCTCCCATGTAGCCTCATCAGGTCCTCGTCTCGACCACTGTATCCTCAACATACGAATGTCCTTCGAACGCAGGCGTCTCATACCTCGTTCTAGAACTACAATCGGGTGCTCAACAAAGGTGTGGTCCGGCTCAACCACCAAATCATCATGACTCACAATATGTCTCAGATTGGGTATGTACTCCCTCATCTGAAACACATGAAACACAGGGTGAACACCCTCTAATCTCGGAGGCAAAGCTAACCTGTATGCTGCACTCCCAACTCGGTCCAGAATCTCGAACGGTCCGACATATCGGGGACTCAACTTCCCCTTAATGCCAAAACGTCTAACACCTCATGTCGGAGACACCCTCAGTCACACATGGGCTCCCACTCTAAACTCTAGGGGTCTACGCCTCCTATCTGCATAAGACTTTTGACGGTTTTGTGCAGTCAGCATACTCTCTCTAATCAGTGCTACACGAGCAACATCATCCTGATTATGATCAGGTGTCAAACCACTAACACTGCTCGGCCCATCCCAACATGACGGAGTACGACATCTCTGTCCATACAGTGCCCCATATGGGGCCATCCCAATCGATGCATGCCAGCTGTTGTTGTACGAGAACTCAACTAGTGGGAGATGATCCGTCCACACTTGTCCCCAGTCCAACACACAAGCTCGCAGCATATCCTCCAGTGTCTGAATGGTCCTCTCTGAACCACCATCTGTCTGTGGATGGAACGCAGTCGTGAAGTGCAAACTCGTCCCCAGGGCAGTCTGAATCTGCTGCCAAAACCTCGAGGTAAATCGCCCATCTCTGTCTAAGATGATCGTCCTCGGTACACCATGGAGTCTCACTATCTGCCTAGTGTACTCCTCAGCTAATCTGCTCACTGGTCACGTTTCCCGGATAGGGATAAAACATGCCGTCTTCGTCAGTCTGTCCACTATAACCCAGATGGCATCAAAGCTCCTGCTCGGTCTCAGCCCAGTCACAAAGTCCATGGTGACATCCTCCCACTTCCTCTGTGGAACAGGTAGTGGGTGGAGCTCACCTCTAGGTGTGAAATGCTCAATCTTGACCTGGTGACAGGTCGCACACTGTGCCACAAATCTGGCCACATCAGGCTTCAGCCCTCCCCCCCTATGAACGTCTCAATTCCTGGTACATCTTACTCGTACCTGGGTGCACTGAATAAGGCGTACAGTGAGCCTCCTGTAATATCCTCTGGTGTAGATCCGCACCAGCGGGTATACAGACGCGACCGCGGCGTCTCAACACTTCATCTGCTCCTAGAAGGAACTGTGGTGCCTCATCCCGAGACATCCTCTCTCGAATCCTCGTCAGTGTCGGGCAGGTCTCCTGCTTCTGTTGGATCTCACTCAACAAATCAGGTAGAACCTTTTAGGTACTCAGTTGGGCGTCCTCATTAGGAAACTAGACGTCCAACTCCAACCAGATCAGATCCCTCTGCAACTGATGCTGAACTGTCAGCCTCGCAATGGCCTGCTCTCGAGGCGTCTTCCTGCTCAGGGCGTCGGCAACAACGTTCGCCTTCCCCGGATGATACAGAATCTCCAGATCAAAATCCTTGATCAGCTCAAGCCACCTACGCTGGCGGTTATTCAATTACCGCTGCGTGAAAATATACTTCAAACTCTTATGGTCTGTGAAGATCTGACATGTAGCACGATACAAGTAATGTCTCCAAATCTTTAGTGCATGAACTACCGCTGCCAACTCCACATCATGAGTCGGGTAGTTCTCCTCATACGTCTTCAGCTGTCTAGACGCATATGCAATCACTCGGTCCCGCTGCATCAATACACATCCCAAGCCTAGCTTGGATGCATCTTTGTAAACCACAAAATCCTCTGTACCCTCTGGCTGTGCCAAAATAGCAGCAGATGTCAGACGTCTCTTCAGCTCCTCAAAACTCTGCATACACTGATCAGACCATACAAAACTAGTAGTCTTCCTCAGCAAGCTCGTCAGTGGACGGGCAATCACAGAAAATCCCTCCACAAAGCGTCGGTAATAACCGGCTAGGCCAAGAAAGCTACGTACTTCCTCCACAAAGCCTCAATCTTTGCCGGATCCACCTTGATCCCTTCAGTTAAAACAACATGACCCAAGAATGCTACCTCTGGCGACCAGAACTCGCAATTAGAGAACTTAGCATAAAGTTCTCTATCCCGTAAACCCTGTAATACAGTCCTCAGTTGTCCTGCATGCTCCTCTATGCTGTGAGAGTACACCAAAATATCATCTATGAAGACCACCACAAACTGATCTAGGAAGTCGATGAGTATACTGTTCATCAACTCCATGAAGATTGTTTGGGCATTCATAAGCCCAAATGGCATCACTACAAACTCGTAGTGTCCATATCTGGTCCGGAATGTTGTCCTGTGCACATCCTGCTCTCTCACCCTCAGCTGGTGATACCCTGAGCGCAAGTCAATCCTGGAGAATATTGTCGCTCCCTAAAGCTGATCTAACAAGTCATCAATGTGCGGCAATGGATACTTGTTCTTGATGGTCACCTTATTCAGCTCTTTGTAATCTATACACAATCTCAACGATCCGTCCTTCTTCTGTACGAAGAGGACAGGTGCTCCCCATGGGGATACACTAGGGCGGATAACACCCTTCTCGGTTAACTCCTCGAGTTGCTTCTTCAGCTCCAGCATCTCGACAGGCTCCATCCGGTATGGGGCCTTCGAGATTGGTCTCGTACCAGGCTCTAACTCAATACCAAATTCCACACTCCTCTGAGGCGGCAAACTGGACGGCTCAGCAAATACATCTGTAAACTCACATAATGATGTGAGCCCGCCGGACTTAAGCAACGAGAGTTATGTGCCGGAACCTAGGTCATCACCACCTCTCACTCGAGCTAGAGCTCGCATGCTAGGACAAACCACGTTGATCTACCATCCTTTTGGAGCTCCAACATGTTGGTCCGATCTTGAACACAAAATGGTGAACATGCTTGAGGCGTTTGAAGCTTCCGGTTCCGGCTTGTCTTGATGGACCTTATAGTTGTATTTTATTTTGTACGTAATAAGTGGTCATGTTTGACTTTATTTCATGATATTTTCATGATATTATGGAATAAAGTGGGTTGCTCAATACAAGTGAAATAAAATGTTCACTTGCATTAAACTTACCATTCAAGAGGGTGATTACCACACTTTTATGTTGGGTTTTTGGCAGCCACATTTTGCCTCTTGAAGCTTCCAAATGGCCGGCCATGTTATGATTTTTAGGCCCTTTTTGTGCTTGCTTTTATGTGGTGAAAGCCCTTTGTTTTTCCTTTGTTTAATTGCCACAACTTTTGAACTTGTAACCCTTAATTGTGGGAGTTTAGGTGCTGATTTTTCAGCCTATATAAGGCCTCTCCCACACCCTTCTCTAGGAAGACGAAATATAAGAGTGATTCTTCAATCAAGTTGTGTTTTTACTTTGAACAAAATAACCCTAGAAACTGATACGGGGTTAGCCGTCAGTTGGCCCGATCTTTCAACACCAAGACTCGAAATGAAGAAAATGAATAAAAAGATAAAAACTTGAAATAAAAAGATGGAGGAATGATCCAATGATTGTGAAGGATCGATAGATGGATAGATCTGATCGAACCCTTAAGGCAACCAAGACCACGATAGGGAAACAAAGGCCCTAACACACAACTTGGAATGACTTGAAGAAGCCCTTCCGCTATAATCTCACACAGAGGGGAAAGCGATTGTCCCCAAAGCACGAGAAGTCACCCGGAGATGATTGAGAGCACCAACTTGCCAATCCAAGTGACACAACTCAAAACAGCGCCAAAGTGGCTGGCAAACGGATTCCACTCAAACAGTAAGTTGTCTCGATTCCACGAGAAGAATATGGGATAGAAGAGAAACAATACTTCAAAAGTATTATGGTTTAATTCATTCAATGGTGAGTAAAAGCGACGTCCTAGAAGGCCTTATATAGGCATGTTGGACGTCCTCTAGGGTTTCCTACGGGCTATGGGCTTGATCCAAGATCGAACCCATTCTAGCTTAAAAGAGATAAGATCTAATCTCCAAGAGATAAGATCATACTAAAAGGAATTAAAATAAACTAATTAAAGAGAAAGCCCATCTTTTATTTAAACGATGTCCAAGAATGGGCTTTAAAATAGAAGCAAGGTGGGCCTAATTTAGCCACTTAAATTAGCCCAAATTCTCCTTTCTTCCAATGCAGCTCCACGCACCTCCTTTGCATGTTTAACTCGTGGATCTCGGTCCTTGATCTCCTCCGCATCTTGACTGCTCTTCTCCACGTCTTGACATCGAATCCTCTTTCTTGCCCATGCATATGTGATCATGCATGCACGTGAGGAACGTAGCTTCCGGGTAAGGCTTCTCTTAGTTCCAAGAAGCTCTCTATGACGTCTTCCCATGCGTGGATGTGTGTAGCTGCGTCTTTCTTCATACGAGATCAATCTTGATATTTCTCATCTCCAATCACTAGTCTTCATTGCACTTCCGAAAATGGTCTTTGCACATATTCCATGAATGATCTCTATTCGGGTTATGTTCTGAGATGCTCCTGCATCATTCTCCCTTTCTTGAAAAGGATTCGTCCACGAATCCTTGACATCCTTCCTAGCAATGAACCAAGGAGGCATCCAAATGTGGGATCCATCTTCTCCTGCTCCAAGCCGTGCTCGTACTCGTTCCCAAATTCCTACAAATATCGCAACGAGAGCAACATTACAATTGTATTCTGAATTATCACAAGATGTACTCAAGTTCTCATAATAAGAGGGTGAGAAAACTTCCCTGACGAGTTTAGCACTTGTGCTGAAAATTATGTTGTTCAAAAGCATATTATCAATAAATTCAACAACACATGCATACATAAAACGATCAAGCACTACAAGTACAAAGGATATAGCTGCTTTGTAGATCATAGGGGCTGTTTTTCTCTGTTCCTCAAAGCTCCTTTGTAACTTATGAAGTTTCAACTTAGGGTCTTCAATATGTGAATCATAATCATCCCTGAAGTCACTTCTTCCTACAAGTGGTCTTTCAACATACAAATCTTCTGAAAAATGCAAACCCTAAAGTAGAGAAGAAATCATGAGACCAAAAATCAGCATAGCCAACTAATTCCAACACATGAGGACTTTCATCAACTTGAAACACACGCGGATGTTTCTTCCTAGATGCAATCGACTGGAAAAGGGGCTGCATAGACATGTGATGTTTAGGATAACATAACTAAAGCTCATCATCACAAGTAGGATCAAGATCATCATCTAGTATATGCTCATCTCCATACATAAGTCTATTAATAACGCAATCAGGAGGAATTGATATCCATATAAACATGCATATTAATAGGCTCAAGAAAATCAACATGCTCAACAATGGACATTGTGGAATTGATATCCACAACATAGGGATCTAAAAACTTAGCAACACCTTGAATAAAATCAATATGTGAAACAAAAGGTGTAACATCATCAATAGGCTTAATGGGGTCAACATTCATAGCAAAAGATCCAACAAAATCAACATACTCATTATTATGTGCAATAGAATCGGTATGCTTAAGAAGAGAAGCATTCACAATATTAAACCTCTGAAAGTTAGTATATACAACAAGAAGTTTAACATCATTAATACTCTCATCAATAGGGGCATTCCTTGCGTGATAGACAATAAGATCAACATGCTCCCTAAAAGGTTCCCTAAAGTCAACAAAATGCATAATATGATCACAAGAGGATCTAATAAACTTTTCAGCAATTAAATCATCATGTATCATGTTCTTTTTATCAACTCTAGCCTGTAGCTCATGAGATTCATCACCAACTAACTCTTTATCATCATGATCAAGCGCATTCAATTTAGAGAAAGAAAGTTTAGAATCGTTCCCTGTTGGGGTTGCGGTGACCCCAATTACCCTTTCTACTGAGGATGGACTACAAGGAGGCGTTGTAAGAGGTGAAGTAGAGGGCTGGAGTGCTTCACTGGCTCGCTCCCTTTCTTTATTCCGTGCCTCTTCTTCCACGACTATGAATTGTCTCTCCTCTTCGCCCGGTGAAGATGGAATTTCCGTAGGTGTTGTTGGAACTTCTTGGATCAAATCTCTAGCGCTAGACGTTGCACGTTCCACTTCTTTGTTTGATGTTTTGGGCCGTTTATGGATCAAAGTAGCTATCTCTTCAGGGCTCATGGGTTTAAGGGTGATAGTAGTGCCCTGAAACTCAAAAGTATATCTATTAGTTCGTCCCTTGTGGCTGACATCTCGATCATATTCCCATGGTCGACCTAGCAAAATAAGACAAGTAGTCATAGGGACAACGTCACATAAGATGGTATCCTCATACCTTCCTAGACGAAAACTGACGTATACCTGTTTATTAATAGCTAGCTCTCCTTGTTCATTTATCCAAGATATTTTATAGGGAGATGGGGTGATCTAGCACGTCTAGTTGTAGTTTGGTAACCATTTCTAGACTAGCAATGTTACAACAACTACCACCATCTATGATTAAGTCACATATTCTACCCTTAACAGAACATCTACTACGGAAAATATTTTCTCTTTGCTCCAAGTTTAGAGTTCTCATGTTCTCCAAAGCATTAGGGGGTTTTGAGATACTCCCTTTAGTTAGTTCGCCATCCGATGGTTGGGGTTGTGTCCTGTTCTCCTTTCCTGAGGTTGACATGGTTTAAAACATTTAAACTCGTTAAGGTTAATTAAAGAGAAACTCTTATGCTACCCTCTTCAAGTGTCTCGCTCGGTAACCTATCTCGTAAGCTTCGCAACTTCCTCTTAGCCGGTTTGCGAGGATCACTGTGAATCTACAAGAAAATGTCTCAAGCAATCGACAGGTTAGTGCGTTCAGGCAGAAAAACAAGGAGAACGAACTAGATCTCAAAGGGAAAAGGCTTTTTATGTGGTGCTAGCTAGAAAAGCAAAACTAATCTCGTCTGCAAATTTTCTCGACCAACAAATCAATGATCTCAAATAGAAAAGATAATTTGCGGCCTTTTGAAAATTAAAATACAAAAAGGAAAAGGGAATAAAAAGGGAAAAGGCAATAAAAGGAAAAAAGGAAAGGGAAGGCAAAAAGGACACAAGAGAAAAGATAAAAGGAAAAAAAAAAGGAAAGGGAAAAGGGAAAGAGTGCAATTTATGATTGCCCTTCAAGGATGTAGGGAACTCCTAGGGAAACAAATATATATCGATGATGCTCAAAAGGGACGCCTGCCAAAACAAAACTCGCACAATATGCACAACCGCGGAAACTGAATGATTTAGCTCGCAAGTAATGTCCTTTTTTTTTTTTTTTTTTTTGTACGGCCTTTGGCCTTCTTCTTCTTCTTTTTTTTTTTTTAACTAAACACTTGCCAGACTAACCACGGGCGGCTGCGGACGGCGGCGGAGTAGCGGCGGCGGTGGTCCGGCGGCGGGGCAGTGACGGCTGGACCGGCTGAACCGGTTTAGTTTTTTTTTTTGTTTTTTTTGGATCTCGGTTGATGGGCCGAGATAGGTCGGGTTGGGCCAGGTTAGGGTTTTGCGACGCCGGAGGCGACGGCTAGGTTAGGGTTTAGCGACGCCGGAGGCGACGGCTAGGGTTTCGGGTAGGGTTCCGAGGGGGCAGACGGCTGCGGCGCAGAGAACAAATCTCGGCCGGGGTAGGGTTTTGGATCTCGGCCGAGACCGAGGGCTGGGGCAGCGGCTGGGATCTCGGGCGGCGTCTCAAGGCCGAAGGCCGTGGGAGCAGCGTCGGGAATGCCGAAGCAGCGGTGTAGGCAGCGGTTTCCGGCTGGGCGGCGGCTGGGGGTAGGGCGGCCGAAAAAGACGGCGGGAAGCTGGCGGCGGGTTATTTTGTTGTCGTGGATGGGTGAGATTCCGATCAAAACGAGAAAAGATCGAATCTTAGGTAAAATATGTATTCAAATTAACAATAGGCCACAAAAAAATCCTTCTTTTCAAGAAATTGAATGCGGAATTGAAAATCGCAGAAAATAACGAGAATAGTAGAAACTAACCGTTACGGATCCTGCTCTGGTGACTCTTTTTGTGTAGAACTTCTTTGACGGATCTTGAAAGCTCGATTTTTTTTGTATATGTGGGACGTGAATATGGTGTTGATGAACCTGAAGCTCTGATACCAATTTGATACGGGGTTAGCCGTCAGTAGGCCCGATCTTTCAAAACCAAGACTCGCAATGAAGAAAATGGATAAAAGGTGGAAACTTGAAAATAAAAAGACGGACGAATGATCCAATGATGGTGAAGGATCGATAGATGGATAGATTTGGTCGAACTCTTAAGGCAACCAAGAGCACGATAGGGAAACTAAGGCCCTAACACACAACTTGGAATGACTTGAAGAAGCCCTTCCGCTATAATCTCACACAGAGGGGAAAGCGATTGTCCCCAAAGAACGAGAAGTCACCCGGAGATGATTGAGAGCACCAACTTGCCAATCCAAGTGACACAACTCAAAACAGCACCAAAGTTGCTTGCAAACGGATTCCGCTCACACAGTAAGTTGTCTCGATTCCATGAGAAGAATATGGGATAGAAGAGAAAAAATACTTCAAAAGTATTAGGGTTTATTTCATTCAATGGTTGAGGTGGTTGAACGTCTACCTTAAGCCTTATATAGGCATGTTGGACGTCCTCCCTAGGATTTTTATGGACTACGGGCTTGATCCAAGATCGAGCCCAAACTAGCTAAAGAGATAAGATCAAATCTCAAAGAGATAAGATCAAACTAAAAGGAATTAAAACAAACTAATTAAAGAGAAAGCCCATCTTTTAGTTAAAAGATGTCCAAGAATGGGATTTAAAATAAGAAGCAAGCTGGGCCTAATTTAGCCACTTAAATTAGCCCAAATTCTCCTTTCTTCCAATGCAGCTCCACGCACCTCCTTTGCATGTTTAACTCGTGGATCTCGGTCCTTGATCTCCTCCGCATCTTGACTGCTCTTCTCCACGTCTTGACATCGAATCCTCCTTCTTGCCCATGCATATGTGATCATGCATGCACGTGAGGAACGTAGCTTCCGGGTAAGGCTTCTCTTAGTTCCAAGAAGCTCTCTATGACATCTTCCCATGCATGGATGTGTGTAGCTGCGTCTTTCTTCATATGAGATCAATCTTGATATTTCCCATCTCCAATCACTAGTCTTCATTGCACTTCCGGAAATGGTTTTTGCACATATTCCATGAATGATCTCTATTCGGGTTATGTTCAGAGATGCTCCTGCATCAGGGTTAGGATTTAGCGACGCCGGAGGCGACGGCTAGGGTTTCGAGGGGGCGACGGCTGCGGCGCAGAGAACAAATCTCGGCCGGGGTAGGGTTTTGGATCTCGGCCGAGACCGAGGGCTGGGGCGGCGGCTGGGATCTCGGGCGGCGTCTCAAGGCCGAAGGCCGTGGGAGTGGCGCCAGGACTGCCGAAGCAGTGGTGTAGGCAGCGGCCGAAGGCAGCGGCCGAAGGCAGCGGTTTCGGGCTGGGCGGCGGCCGGCGAAGCGGCGGCTGGGGGTAGGGGCGGCCGAAAAAGACGGCGGGAAGGTGGTGGCGGGGTATTTTGTGGTGGTGGATGGGTGAGAATCCGATCAAAACGAGAAAAGATCGAATCTTAGGCAAAAATATGTATTCAAATAAACAATAGGCCACAAAAATCCTTCTTTTCAAGAAATTGAATGCGGAATTGAAAATCGCAGAAAATAACGAGAATAGTAGAAACTAACCGTTACGGATCCTGCTCCGGTGACTCTTTTTGTGTAGAACTTCCTTGACGGATCTTCAAAGATCGATTTTTTTTATATGTGGGACGTGAAAAATGGTGTTGATGAACCCGAAGCTCTGGTACCAATTTGATACGGAGTTAGCCATCAGTTGGCCCGATCTTTCAACACCAAGACTCGAAATGAAGAAAATGAATAAAAAGATGAAAACTTGAAATAAAAAGATGGAGGAATGATCCAATGATTGTGAAGGATCGATAGATGGATAGATTTGGTCGAACCCTTAAGGCAACCAAGAGCACGATAGGGAAATAAAGGCCCTAACACACAACTTGGAATGACTTGAAGAAGCCCTTCCACTATAATCTCACACAGAGGGGAAAGCGATTGTCCCCAAAGCACGAGAAGTCACCCGGAGATGATTGAGAGCACCAACTTGCCAATCCAAGTGACACAACTCAAAACAGCGCCAAAGTTGCTGGCAAACGGATTCCGCTCACACAGTAAGGTGTCGCGATTCCACGAGAATAATATGGGATAGAAGAGAAACGATACTCGAAAGTACTTGTGTTTAATTTCAATCAAAGGTGAGTAAAAGAGACGTCCTAGAAGGCCTTATATAGGCATGTTGGACGTACTCTAGGGTTTCCTACGGGCTACGGGCTTGATCCAAGATCGCGCCCATTCTAGCTTAAAAGAGATATAATCTAATCTCCAAGAGATAAGATCATACTAAAAGGAATTAAAATAAACTAATTAAAGAGCAAGCCCATCTTTTATTTAAAAGATGTCCAAGAATGGGCTTTAAAATAAGAAGCAAGCTGGGCCAAATTTAGTCACTTAAATTAGCCCAAATTCTCCTTTCTTCCAATGTAGCTCCACACACCTCCTTTGCATGTTTAACTTGTGGATCTCGGTCCTTGATCTCTTCCGCATCTTGACTGCTCTTCTCCACGTCTTGACATCGAATCCTCCTTCTTGCCCATGCATATGTGATCATGCATGCACGTGAGGAACGTAGGTTCCGGGTAAGGCTTCTCTTAGTTCCAAGAAGCTCTCTATGACGTCTTCCCATGCGTGGATGTGTGTAGCTGCGTCTTTCTTCATACGAGATCAATCTTGATATTTCCCATCTCCAATCACTAGTCTTCATTGCACTTCCGGAAATTGTCTTTGCACATATTCCATGAATGATCTCTATTCGGGTTATGTTCTGAGATGCTCCTGGATCAGAAACTTAGGTGAGAGGCCAAAGTTTCGAAACCCACGAGGTGAGAGGCTGAGTGGTGTTCTTACGATGAGAGGCTAGGAGGACAAAGGAGATCCAATCCCAAAGTGAGATTCCGAGGGAGAAGATCTCGAGCCAAGGAGATCCAAGGTGAGAGGCTAGACGATCCTTGCTTGGCATATCAAAAAAACATAAAACAAACAAAAAGAAGTGGACGGAAGGAACGATCACCGGTGGATCCTCGCGCTCAACCGACTAAGGGCGCATCAAGTGGTATCAGAGCCCAATGGTGCGAGTTCCTCAAGCTTTCGGGGTACAAATTGTTTACCTAAACTTGTTTTAAGTTTCTGCAATTTTGAGTAGTTTCCCAGAAATTTTTGTGCTTAAATCTTCATTCTTGTGCGTCCTTAGAGAGATCTTGTTGTTGGCCTTTACAAAAAAAAAAAAGAAACAAAACAGAAGTTATAGTATTTTTTCGGCCAAAACACATCCTTCAACAAAACAAGACAAAGAAGTACTTTTTTTTTCGTGTTATTCCTTGTTATAAACAAAAAAAAAACAGAATATATTATATATATATATATATATATATATATATATATATATATATATATCTCAGTAAAAGTCGAGCCAAAAAAAAAAAGAAAAAGAAGAGGCTTGTTTGCCTACTGGAATATCTTAGGCTTGTTATCTCATGCTAGTGAAGTTTTGAAGGAAGAAGTTGTTTGAAGTGTTATCAATCTTTGCCCTTGTGTGTGTTATCATCTTGTCTTAGAGTGTTCTAGCCAACCCCAAACACAACCTGCACGTTTTGGGGAAAAACGCTTATTATTGCCTTGACTAACTACTTGTTAGGGACTAAGCAAATACTCTCCGGAAGGCTCGTATTTGTTGTGGTTTTTGTTGCTATTTTGGTGTATGCTTTTCTGAGGATTACTTGTTGAGGATATATTGCATCATAGAACACTTGTTTGCCTAGTGGACTATCTTAGGCTCTTGCAGATTTGTTGTTACTAAGTGGAAATTTTGAGTTGAGAGCATTGCCTAGTGCATTGGAAAAGGTGAGGGAGAGCTTTCAAAGGAAAAGGGGAGTTGTGTGAACCAAACACTTGAGTGAGTGTGAGGTGAGATATACTTGAAAGAGGTGAGAGAGAGAACGTTTTCCTCTAACCTTTTACCCCTGAATTGTTTTGTGTGATAGGTGAATCTCAGTTGTCAAGGATTTGTTACAAGGTGCAGGAACTAGCCAAGTTGCAAATCGGCCGGTTTTGCGGTTTTTGCGGAAAACGGGCTTCCGAACTCAGAATTTCAATTGCTATACCTTTCCGAGAAGGAAAACGTGCTTCTGAGTCCAACTCACCGCTTTGCTATGACCTAAGGGCATTTTTGGCCGTTTGAGACCGTTTCGGCCACGAAAACTGCATTTTTACATTTTCGGTTTTGCCTTTGAGTTTATACTTTTGTGTTTTGTTTTGGTTTTAAGCATCCACTTGCTTGTTGTGGAACCAGACTTTGGACACTTGCTTTTGTTTGTTTCTCTTGCTTGATTGGTGATCCAAAACAAGATGACAACCGTCAATGATAATGGGGTAAACCGAGACCAACGTCTTCATTACCTTGAAGCCCAACTAGCCGAGCTTCTAAGAATATTACCTCCCCCTCCACCTGAACAAAGTCATGGAGGTAGCAACCAAGATCAACCCCGTCGAGGTCGAAGACGGAGTGTGAACAGCCATGCAAGCAGAAACCAAGGCAGAAACCATGACAGAAACCGGGACTTTAGCCCTCAATACGATGACTCGGACAATGAAGAAAACCATGGTCACCGTAATCGGAGGCGTTACCATGGCTCAAAGGTGGACGTTCCAAACTTTACCGGAACCGCAGATGCTCAGGCCTACATTGACTAGGAGTAGGGCTGTGCAAATATGAACCGGACCGGAAAACCGGACCGGTCCGGACTGGAAAAAACCGGTCCGGTCCGGTCCCGGTCCAAATCCGGTCCGTTCCCCGGTCCAAGGATTTTGGAAATTCCCGTCCCGGTCCAATTCCGGTCCGGTCCCGGTCCGGACCGGAAAAGACCGGTTTGGACCGGAAAAGACCGGTTTGGACAGGAATTTATTTATTTTTATTATTTTAATAATTTTAATTTATATATTTTTAAAAACTTATATATATTATGTAAATATTAATAAAAATTAAATATTTTTTAAATATGTGTTTTTAATTTTTGTAAAAATATATTTATTTTAATTTATTCCGGTCCGAACACGGTCCGGTCCCGGTCCGGTCCCCGGTCCATATTTTTTAAAAATTCCGGTCTGGACCGGTTGCACAGCCCTAATTGGGAGACTAAGGCCGAACAAAGTCTTCCGATACTATGATTTTAACGAGTTTGAAAAGATTGAAACTGCTACTATTCACTTTGTTGATTTTGCACTAACTTGGTGGCAGGAAGAGTTAGAATATATGGAGGCCCATCCAGAACAACGCATCAACACTTGATTTGAACTCCGTAGAAGGATGTGTACTCGGTTCATACCTTCGGATTACAAGCAACAATTGTTGCTCAAGCTTGAAAGGTTACGTCAAGGTAACCGAACTCCGGACGATTATCACAAGGAGTTGAGGACTCTCCTACAAAGATCGGGAACTCGACAACCCGAAAACTATGTCCTAGCAAAATTCTTGTCCGGGCTTAACCCCGATGTGTCAGAAATAGTCGAACAACTCAGACACACCAGCCTTACCGATGCCCTTCACCATGCCAATCACGCCTATAATTTAATCCAAAAACGTAAGGCAACCGGGTCATCAAAAAGATGGACAAGTCATGAATCAAACGAGCCCACTCGAAATAATCGTCCTACCCACACAACCGGTTCATCCTCAACAGTAGCCCCCAAGGCCACGTCCGCCCCTAACCCTAGCACCCCTCCTCCTAGTTCCACTCCTAAACCAGAAACCAGCCGGACTAGAGAGGTGAAATGCTACAAGTGTTATGACCATGGTCACTATGCCCGAGAATGCCCCAACCCCCGCAAAGTATTATTGAACGCATTTGGGGAAGAGGTTACCGAGGTCCATGAACCGGAAGAGGACTATGAAACAGTAGCCTCAATCATAGAAGGAGATGAAGTTGAAGCCCATGCCCCTGTGGGAGACTTCTGCCTTCTAGCAACTAAGGTTCCAAAGATCAATGCATACGAGATAATAGTCCAAAGTCCAAGTGGAGACCATTGCCTCGTCACAAAGAAAGCCCTCCAAGCGAGTGAACTCGTTCCCAACGTCTCACAAAGGGAAAATCTCTTTAACACTCGTTGCTTAATTTCGGGTCAATTATTTACCGTTATTATTGATAGTGGGTCTTGTTGTAACATTGTTAGTCAGGAGGTAGTTGCACACTTGAGACTCAAAACAAAGGCACACTCCCAGCCATACTCACTCCAGTGGCTCAACACCAACGCTCCCCTTCAAGTCAAGGAGCAATGTTTGGTTCGTTTTGCCATCGGACCCTACCAAGATGAAGTTGTTTGTGACGTGCTTACAATTTCGGCTTGCCACCTCTTGCTTGGGCGACCATGGCAGTTTGACCGAAGGGTGTTCCATGACAGATACACCAACATATACTTCTTCGCCATGGTAGGAAAGAAAGTTAAGCTTATGCCTCTTACACCATCCGAGATCATGGAGGATCACATGGTTAGAGAAAGGAAGAAGTTGGAAAAAGGAGAGGCTGCACGAACAAAGGGAAAGACCAAGATGGCTCTTGACATCACACCCGAGCCCAAGGCCCTACTCACCGCACGGTTACACGACGCCCGTCGAGCCCTACAAAGGGGGGATGTTTGCTTCCTTCTTGTTTGTGTAACTAATGGTTTGTCTTTACCTACTATGGAAACTAATGATTTGTCTTTGCCTCCTTCTATTACAGGATTACTTGAGGAGTTTAAGGAGATTATGCCCGAAGAGATGCCCCCGGGGCTACCCCCTATTCGAGGCATAGAGCATCAGATTGACTTCATACCCGGATCATCCATTCCTAATAGTCCAGCGTATCGAGCAAACCCGGTGGAATCAAAGGAGTTACAAGCTCAATTGGAGGACCTTTTGAGCAAGGGGTATATTCGGGAGAGCTTGAGCCCATGTGCAGTTCCGGTGTTGTTGGTGCCCAAGAAAGATGGGGGTTGGAGGATGTGCGTCGACTGCCGTGCCATTAACCAAATAACTGTAAGGTACCGACATCCTATCCCACGTCTTGATGATATGCTAGATGAACTTCATGGTGCTACTATTTTTTCTAAAATAGATCTTAGGAGTGGTTATCATCAGATTAGGATGCATAAAGGGGATGAATGAAAAACTGCTTTTAAAACTAAGTATGGATTATATGAGTGGCTTGTAATGCCTTTTGGATTGACAAATGCACCTAGTACTTTTATGCTCCTAATGAACCATGTCCTGCGTGATTACTTAGGTAAATTTGTTGTGGTGTACTTTGATGACATACTAGTTTATAGCAAGACCTTAGACGAGCATGTTGAACATTTAAGAAGTTTATTTTTTGTGCTTAAAGAACAACGTCTGTTTGTAAACTTTAAGAAATGCCATTTTTGCTCGGAATCTGTGGTCTTTTTGGGTTTTGTGGTAGGAAAGTGTAACACCCCAAATCCGCGGGACTCGGGGTGCTACTGGGCGAGACCACACAATGGGTCCCGACCCTTAGCTTGACAACAAGTTCACCGGACCTTTCAACAAGGCACAAATAAAGGTGAAAACTCAAACGTTTTTAATGTATGCGGAAACCGAAAAGTAAGAAACTACAACTTGGAAACTCAGCCGAGTCCTCAAAACAAACACTCCAATACGAAAACTTAAACCTTACACATAAACAAAAAGGTAACCAAAAACATCCCCGTCCTATAATGTACGGAGACCCCGGCTGTCCACTCCTCCGCCTCACTCGGCGGCATCCCTAACCTGCAAGTCATCTACACAAACGGTTTAAAACCGTTAGCTAATATTCTAGGCATTAGAAAAGCGGTGAAGGCACAAACACATACATATCACACATCATAAAACACGCAAGTCCCGTTTATTATCTTTTTATTACTTAGTCATATCCCGTTCTAATTCAACTTCGGCTGTGACACGAGAACCACCGTGGTCTCGCCTCGGTCCCCCACCGGCAAAGAATGGTACGGATGCACCCGACCATCTAACCCGCTGGGCAAGTCGCCGAGAATCCCTTAGACCCACACAAGGCTAGGCAGTATTGTCACCGCCCGTTATCATACACTTGGGCCAAAATGTACATATAAGGTCGGTGGTCCTATTTACCGGTTTAATAGTTATAACAAGAACATAAACACACACCACCAAACACACATCAATGCTAATACGTAAAATACGAGCTAAGTAAGTCCGGAGACTTACCTCGTCACCAAACTCAAGTCAACCACACTCTTGCTTCCTTAAGGAGGAAGCCCACAACCTGCTCACAAGAGATATGCATATCAATACATACTCACACTCAAGAAGTCTTAGACTTCACTCTAGTGATCTACGCAAGATCACCTAACCCTCCAACTAGGAAACACATCCTAGGTCCCAAATACTCATCACACTCTCAACACATGCAACATCCCACAACAATCCATAATTCCACAAGAGTAATCCTCAACCAAAGAGGCACAAGCTAGCCTAGAAGGTCCATCATGCTCACATGCTCATATCCATCACTTACATTGAGTCTTAAGGGCTCCTAGGTTCACAACCACTAAGTGGCATTCCAAGCTACTCTAGATCCATCCTAGGCATGCTACTAACATGATCCAACATCAATACTAAGGAAGGAACGAAGAGGAAAGGAGAGGAGGAACTTACTACCGAAGAAACGCACTCGCGGAGTCAAGCCGGCGCCCCGGCGGAGCAGGAGCCGCCCCTGCGGAACCAAGAGCCGCCCCAGCGGTGCTGCCGGACGCACCCGCGGCGGAAGGGAGCCGCCCCACGGCGGTCTTGTCCTGGAGCCGGAGTCCGCCGCCGCACCCGCGGCGGTGCTGGCCGCCCCTGCGGCGATGCTGGCCGCCCCTGCGGCTGTGCTGGTCCGCTCCCGCGGCTGTGCAGAGCAGCCCCTGCGGCTGGCCACGCCCGCGGGCGTGATGATCCTCCCCCGTGGTCGTACTGCAGAACGTAGTCCTCTTCGTGTTCGATCGTGGATCCTTGGCTCCCAAGTGCTTCTTCTCTTGCTGGATCTTCTCCAAACACCCACCACTGGTCTTAGGCACCTCTCCTCGACCTAATCGAGCTAAGAAAACATGCATGCAAGAATTTGAGGAAAAACTTCTCAAAAGCTTCATCCATGGCCATGGATGAAGGAGGGAATAAGAAGAAGGGAAAAACAGCAAGGAAGAGAGGGGAGGGAGAGAAAGAAGCTTACCAACAACTTGGAATCCCTTGCTGCAGTCCATACACAAGGATCCTCAACAAGATGGAAGAAGAGAAGAGAAGAGAGCCAAAAATGGAGAAGAGTTGAGTGTGGAAGAGAAAGTAACGTGAAAGAGAAAGAGAGGAGAGAGAGAGAGGGAAGGGGACAAGGCTGCAAAGATGGGACAACAGCCATCTTGTCCTCTTTTGCCCGGAACGAGGGGTTGGAAATGACCCCTTGTCACTTCGACTCGGAACGCGGGAAAAAGGAAAATACGACGAGTCGGCTCGGGATTTTCTTAGGAATAAATCCCGGCACTCGGCATCTCGGACCTACGGGATAACCTACAACGCGCTCTAAGTCCGGAATAAAATTAATAAAATTCCGGGCGTTACAGAAAGGAAGGCTTGCGGGTCGACGAGGAGAAAACAAAGGCAATAACAAAATGGTCCCGCCTGACAACGGTTCCTCACATACTGAGTTTCCTTGGACTTAGAGAGCCGCTGACCCATGCTCCCGTACTTGTGCTTCCTGATTTCTCAAAGACCTTCGAGATAGAGTGTGACGCTTCAGGAATCGGGATTGGAGGAGTGTTGATGCAGGAGGGCCGACCCGTGGCCTATTTTAGTGAGAAACTGTGAGGAGCTGGAACTACCCTACATACGACAAGGAGTTGTATGCCTTGGTTCGGGTCCTCCAGGTTTGGGAGCACTATCTCTTACCCCGTGAGTTTGTTATACATTCGGATCACGAGTCCTTGAAGTATTTGAGAGGACAAGCCAAGTTGAACAAACGACATGCACGTTGGGTGGAGTATATTGAGGCTTTTCCATTTGTTGTGCGCTACAAGAAGGGAAAAGACAACATCGTAACTGATGCGTTGTCTCGCAGGTACACACTTCTCTCTTCTCTAGATGCATGTGTTTTGGGATTTGGTTTAATTCGTGATTTATATGCTCTTGATGTTGACTTCCGGGATATCTTTGCTCATTGTTTGCGCTCTAGTAGTGACTCACATGCTAGTAGTTACTATATTCATGATGGATATTTGTTTAGAGCTTCTAAGTTGTGTTTGCCTATTTGTTCCTTGAGAGCTTTGATCGTTTTAGAGGCCCATGGAGGTGGATTGATGGGACATTTTGGGGTTGCTAAGACTTTAGGTGATACGGGGATAAGCCGTAAGGATTCCCGATCTTTCAACACCACAAACTTAGGCTATCTAGAAGGCAAAATAGGCGTGGAGATGGAATGATGGACGTGTGGAGGGATGGATGAAGGATCCGATGATTGGGATTGGATCATGTTGGATAGTGAAAGAGCCTTCCTCTCGCAATAGTGACTCTTCCTTTAATCTCGGTGCCCGGTAGAACGAGGTCCGGAACACAAAGAAGTCGCCTAGAATTCGAAAGAGCCTTCCTCTCGCAGTAGCGACTCTTCCTAGCTGCTAGACCAAACTGGACGTGTCCAGGGTTTTGAAAAGGCCTCTCACCTAATCAAGACTCGAAAACCCTCGAGAAAGGAATACTGAAAAATATCAATGTGTATATTAATTTGAAGTGTCTAACAATGACGTCCAGCTTGGCCTTATATATGCAAGGTGGGACGTCCCAAAGGGTTTACATGGGTTGCGGGCTTGATCCAAGATCGAGCCCGAATAAAAGAAATGAAATAAAATGCAAAGCGATAAGATCGAATCTTTACGAGATAAGATCGACTAGCGAGAAGATACGGTCAAATCTTTAAGAGATAATTGACCTTCTAGAAACAAAATAAAATAAATAAAATAAACCCAAATTAAAATGTCTAAATATGGCTGAAAATATTAGATCTAATTAAGGCTTTATTTAATAATAAAATAAGTCCAACTAGAAAGAATATAACGTCCAACTCTTGAAGGCTCCACGCAGCTTCTTGCACTTCCTTCGAGCTATTCTTCTGGCCCATGCATACGTGCTCTTGCATGCACGTGTACGGTTGCCTCTCTCCCAAGTGAATATCGGCCTTCTACTTGCATATCTAGGCCAACTTCCTCTTTGTGCTTCATATGCATTCTTATCTTCAACGGTTCTCTCCCATGCATATGATCTCCCTTTTCTTGTCCTTAGAATGATGCTCACTCCATGCTTCCTAGCTTCCATGATGATGATCTCGACTCGGGCTAGGTCTGGAGATGCTCCCGCATCAACCTCCCCTTCTTGAAAAGGATTCGTCCACGAATCCTTGATGTCAATCCAAGATGGCATCCGATCCGTAAGAGATGAAATATGGGGCTGCAATACTTGATTTGATTGCTCCTCTTTCTTGCTTGTCATCTTTTCTTCCATGATCTTGGGTCTTGTTTCTTCGGCTTGCACGTCCTGAATTTGCTCCTTTTCTTCTTTTGTTGAGGATGGTGAAGATGGACTATCCGTAGGTGTTGTAGGAGGTGAAATAAGGGGCTGAAGTGCTCGCTCCCTCTCTTTATTCCGTGCTTCCTCTTCCTTCACTTGACGCCGTTTTTGCTCTTCCACCTTTGCAAGATCAGCTAGAGTCATGGGTTTAAGAACAAAGCACTTTCCTTTAAATGTAAGAGCAAATTTGTTTGTGATCTCTGTATGCTCCACGTTTCTCTCATGAATCCATGAAGAACCAAATAAGATATGACACTGAGGCATATGAATAACATCACATAAAATAGTATCCTTGTAAGCTCCAATTTCGAAGTGGACCTCAACTTGCTTGTCTACTTTGACTAAACCCCGATCATTTAGGCCAGATAACCTATATGGGTTGGGATGACGTAAGTTAGAAAGCTGCAGCTTCTCGACCATCTCATTGCTAACAAGATTGTAAGGACTTTCCTTGTCGATAATTGTCTTAACAGTCCTGCCTTTAACTAGACATCTAGTTTGAAACAAGATGCTAATTTGCTTCATATATTCAATCTGCAAAGCATTTTGATAATCATGGTCTAGATTCAAAGAAGAAGGTTTAGGATTACTCCGTTGACGTTCTTGCTCGGCATTCTTTTTTTCGTCCTGTGCTAGTAGCCATCTTTCCATTTTTGTGAGCACCCGATCCGCTTTAATATACATATCCATTATGCTCACACGTCCCTCTTTAAGCTCAATGGGTTTAGGAACCCTATAGTTTACTCCTTTTTCATGTAATGGACATTACTCAAGGCAAACTAGACTCGTCTGCAATTTCTCAATTATAAGCAATTACCTTGAATAAAATTAAAATGTAGCCTGAGAATAAAAAGGATGTAGGGTTCAAAGGAACGAAGGGTATGCTCAGTTTCCCTGAAGGGGAAATAAAAGTATATAGGGTTCAAATGAACGAAGGGTATTAAACAAGATAAGGGAAATTGAGTTGTGCCTGCAGGGAACCCAAAATGGAAAAAGGAAAATAAAAGAATATTCACAGGCATATAAACAATATGACCAAAGAGAGGCTCCCTTTCTTGAAAGGGAAAGGGTATTTCAAGAAAACCGAAACCCTAAAAGAGTCCGTACGGGCAAGACAACTGCTCCCGGTGTTGGTGGTGTTGTGGTGGTCCAGTAGTGGCAGATCGGCGCCGGAAAACGACGGATCTCGGCTGTTTGGGGCTCAGGCCGGACTAAACACTCAGCCGGAACCAAGATTTTCAAATTCTGCTGGCGGCTGTTAGGGCGGCAGCTTCACCACGTTTCAAATTCCGGCCGGTGTAGGCGGCGGAATGGGTTGGGGACGGTGGAGTTGGAACCGTATGGAAGTCACGGTCAGTTTGGTGGTGGTCCGGCACCGTGGGTACTGGTGGTCCGGCGTGTAGGGCGACGGGAGTAGGCAAAGGTACATGCTGTACTTTTGGTGGTTGCACGAGGGTTTCCCAGAGTTGTGGGTGGTGGTTTGAGGTGATTCCGGTGGTGTTGGCTCCGGGAGAGGGAGGCGCACAAGCGCCGGCCGGTATGGTGGCGTGGGTGGTCCGGTGGAGGCGTGGGTGGCTCCGGCAATGAAAACAGTTTTCCGGTGAGGTGAGGAAAAATCTTTTCTTTTTTTTTTTAAATAATAGGCAGCGGCTGATGCGGGTAGGTGGTGGCTGGGTGGTGGTGGGCGGCCGGAGATCGGCTCGTAAGTGGTGGTGTTGTTGTTGTGGTGGTGTTGGGCGGGGAGAGGGCGGCGCTAACGTGTGGCTGGCGTTGCAGGATGGATCTCGGTCAAGGTTTGGCTGAGATCGGCCGAATTTTTATTTTTATTTTTTATAAGTGCAGCGGCTGCTGCGGTAGATGGCGGAGGATGCAACAAGGGTGGCCCGTGGCTAAGAAGCGCGTTCTAGGTGTCCCCTACTAGTAGCCCTGATAGGTTTGCACCGGTTGATCCGTTATAGTTTACGAGAAAAGAGAGTAATTGGATCTCAGGCGGAAATTTCTTTTTGTGGAAAAAAAAAATCAGGCCACAATTCAATCTTTTTCAAGTAATTGACAGTTTAGATTGTGAAAAAGCAGTTGTTAACGAGAATAGTAAGACTAACCGTTACTCCTTCTGCCCCAATCGCTTTTTTTTGTTGAAACCTTCTTGACGAATCTTGAAAGCTTCGATTTTTGTTTTTGACGACGGCTGGTGTTGATTAACCTTTGCTCTGATGCCAATTTGATACGGGATAAGCCGTAAGGATTCCCGATCTTTCAACACCACAAACTTAGGGTATCTAGAAGGTGGAATAGGCGTGGAGATGGAATGATAGACGTGTGGAGGGATGGATGAAGGATCCGATGATTGGGATTGGATCGTGTTGGATAGTGAAAGAGCCTTCCTCTCGCAGTAGTGACTCTTACTTTAATCTCGGTGGCCGGTAGAACGAGGTCCGGAACACAAAGAAGTCGCCTAGAATTCGAAAGAGCCTTCCTCTCGCAGTAGCGACTCTTCCTAGCTGCTAGACCAAACTGGACGTGTCCAGGGTTTTGAAAAGGCCTCTCACCTAATCAAGACTCGAAAACCCTCGAGAAAGGAATACTGAAAAAATATCAATGTGTATATTAATTTGAAGTGTCTAACAATGACGTCCAGCTTGGCCTTATATTGCAAGGTGGGACGTCCCAAAGGGTTTACATGGGTTGCGGGCTTGATCCAAGATCGAGCCCGAAATGAATAAAAGAAATAAAATAAAATGCAAAGCGATAAGATCGAATCTTTACGAGATAAGATCGACTAGCGAGAAGATAAGGTCAAATCTTTAAGAGATAATTGACCTTCTAGAAACAAAATAAAATAAATAAAATAAACCCAAATTAAAATGTCTAAATATGGCTGAAAATATTAGATCTAATTAAGGCTTTATTTAATAATAAAATAAGTCCAACTAGAAAGAATATAACGTCCAACTCTTGAAGGCTCCACGCAGTTTCTTGCACTTCATTCGAGCTATTCTTCTGGCCCATGCATACGTGCTCTTGCATGCACGTGTACGGTTGCCTCTCTCCCAAGTGAATATCGGCCTTCTACTTGCATATCTAGGCAAACTTCCTCTTTGTGCTTCATATGCATTCTTATCTTCAACGGTTCTCTCCCATGCATATGATCTCCCTTTTCTTGTCCTTAGAATGATGCTCACTCCATGCTTCCTAGCTTCCATGATGATGATCTAGACTCGGGCTAGGTCTGGAGATGCTCCCGCATCATTAGGTATCTTGTGGGAGCACTTTTATTGGCCTAAGATGAGAAATGATGTAGAAAAATGTTGTGCTAATTGTGTTCCTTGTCATAAGGCTAAGTCTAAGGTTAACCCACTTGGACTATACTTGCCTTTGCCTATTGCTAGCTCACCTTGGGAAGACATTTCTGTGGATTTTGTTCTAGGATTAACTCGTTCTAGGAGGGGACATGATTCCATCTTTCTAGTTGTTGATAGGTTTTCTAAGATGGCGCATTTTATTGCTTGTAGAAAAACCGATGATGCGTCTAATGTGGCTAATCTTTTCTTTGAGCATATTGTTAAGCTACATGGAATACCTAGGTCAATAGTGTTAGATCGAGATTCTAAATTCCTTAGTTATTTTTGGAAGACACTTTGGGCCAAGATGGGGACCAAGCTACTATTTTCAACTTCTTGTCACCCTCAAACGGACGGTCAAACCGAGGTAGTAAACCGGACTCTTGGCGCTTTACTTCGTACTATGTTTGACACTAACTTGTGCAGGTGGGAGGATTGTTTGCCCTTTGTGGAATTTGCATATAATCGGGCTATTCATTCCGCGACCAAGAAGTCTCCTTTCGAAGTTGTTTATGGCAAGAACCCTCTCACTCCTCTAGATTTGATTCCTCAACCGGTCCCGCAACCCGTTGATTTGGATGGGCAATCTAGAGCTGAATTTGTGAAAGGTTTGCATGAGCGTGTCCGGGTTCAATTAGAAAAGCGTACCGAGCAGTATGTCCGGCAAGCCAACAAGGGACGCCGGGAAATGCTCTTCACGGAGGGAGACCTTGTGTGGGTCCATTTGAGGAAGGACCACTTTCCATCCCTTCGGCAATCTAAGCTCAAACCACGAGCGGATGGTCCATTTCGGGTCCTTGAGAAAATTAACGATAATGCATATCGCATTGAGCTTCCTAGTAAGTATGGGGTGCATAATGTGTTTAATGTTTCTAACTTGTCTCCTTTTAATGTAGGTGACGAGGTCGAGGATGCGGAGAATGAGCTGGCGGATTCGGGGTCGAATCCTTTCCAAGGAGGAGGGGATGATGTGAGCCCGCCGGACTTAAGCAACGAGAGTGATGTGCCGGCACCTAGGTCATCACCACCTCTCACTCGAGCTAGAGCTCGCATGCTAGGACAAACCACGTTGATCTACATCCTTTTGGAGCTCTGACATGTTGGTCCGATATTGAACACAAAATGGTGAACATGCTTGAGGCGTTTGAAGCTTCCGCTTCCGGCTCGTCTTGATGGACCTTATAGTTTTATTTTATTTTGTATGTAATAAGTGGTCATGCTTGACTTTATTTCATGATATTTTCATGATATTATGGAATAAAGTGGGTTGTTTAATACAAGTGAAATAAAATGTTCACTTGCATTAAACTAACCATTCAAGAGGGTGATTACCACACTTTTATGATGGGTTTTTGGCAGCCACATTTTGCCTCTTGGAGCTTCCAAATGGCCGGCCATGTTATGGTTTTTAGGCCCTTTGTGTGCTTGTTTTTATGTGGTGAAAGCCCTTTGTTTTTCCTTTGTTTAATTGCCACAACTTTTGAACTTGTAACCCTTAATTGTGGGAGTTTAGGTGCTGATTTTTCAGCCTATATAAGGCCTCTCCCACACCCTTCTCTAGGAAGACGAAATATAAGAGTGATTCTTCAATCAAGTTGTGTTTTTACTTTGAACAAAACAACCCTAGAAACTAAGGTGAGAGGCCAAAGTTTCGAAACCCACGAGGTGAGAGGCTGAGTGGTGTCCTTACGGTGAGAGGCTAGGAGGACAAAGGAGATCCAATCCCAAAGTGAGATTCCGAGGGAGAAGATCTCGAGCCAAGGAGATCCAAGGTGAGAGGCTGGACGATCCTTGTTTGGCATATCAAAAAAACATAAAACAAACAAAAAGAAGTGGACGGAAGGAACGATCACCGGTGGATCCTCGCGCTCAACCGACTAAGGGCGCATCAAGTGGTATCAGAGCCCAACGGTGCGAGTTCCTCAAGCTTTCGGGGTACGAATTGCTTACCTAAACTTGTTTTTAGTTTCTGCAATTTTGAGTAGTTCCCCAGAAATTTTTGTGCTTAAATCTTCATTCTTGTGAGTCCTTAGAGAGATCTTGTTGTTGGCCTTTACAAAAAAAAAAAAGAAACAAAACAGAAGTTATAGTAATTTTTTCGGCCAAAACACATCCTTCAACAAAACAAGACAAAGAAGTTCTTTTTTTTCGTGTTATTCCTTGTTATAAACAAAAAAAAATAGAATATATATATATATATATATATATATATATATATATATATATATATATATATATATATATATATATATATATATATATATATATATATATACATATATCTCTCTAAAAGTCGAGCTAAAAAAAATAAAAAAGAAGAGACTTGTTTGCCTACTGGAATATCTTAGGCTTGTTATCTCATGTTAGTGAAGTTTTGAAGGAAGAAGTTGTTTGAAGTGTTATCAATCTTTGCCCTTGCGTGTGTTATCATCTTGTTTGAAGTGTTATCAATCTTTGCCTTGACTAACTACTTGTTAGGGACTAAGCAAATACTCGCCGGAAGGCTCGTATTTGTTGTGGTTTTTGTTGCTATTTTGGTGTATGCTTTTCTGAGGATTACTTGTTGAGGATATATTGCATCATAGAACACTTGTTTGCCTAGTGGACTATCTTAGGCTCTTGCAGATTTGTTGTTACTAAGTGGAAATTTTGAGTTGAGAGCATTGCCTAGTGCATTGGAAAAGGTGAGGGAGAGCTTTGCAAAGGAAAAGGGGAGTTTTGTGAACCAAACACTATCAAACACTTGAGTGAGTGTGAGGTGAAATATACTTGAGAGAGGTGAGAGAGAGAGTGTTTTCCTCTAACCTTTTACCCCTGAGTTGTTTTGTGTGATAGGTGAATCTCAGTTGTAAAGGATTTGTTACAAGGTGTAGGAACTAGCCAAGTTGCAAATCGGCCGGTTTTGCGGTTTTTGGGGAAAACGGGCTTCCGAACTTAGAATTTCAATTGCTATACCTTTCCGAGAAGGGAAACGGGCTTCTGAGTCCAACTCACCGATTTGTTGTGACCTAAGGGCATTTTTGGCCGTTTGAGACCGTTTCGGCAACGAAAATTGCATTTTTACATTTTCGGTTTTGCCTTTGAGTTTATACTTTTGTGTTTTGTTTTGGTTTTGAGCATCCACTTGCTTGTTGTGGAACCAAACTTTGGACCCTTGTTTTTGTTTGTTTCTCTTGCTTGATTGGTGATCCAAAACAAGATGACAACCGTCAATGATAATGGGGTAAACCGAGACCAACGTCTTCATTACCTTGAAGCCCAACTAGCCGAGCTTCTAAGAAGATTACCTCCCACTCCACCTGAACAAAGTCATGGAGGTAGCAACAAAGATCAACCACGTCGAGGTCGAAAACGGAGTGTGAACAACCATGCAAGCAGAAACCATGACAGAAACCGGGACTTTAGCCCTCAATACGATGACTCGGACAATGAAGAAAACCATAGTCACCGCAATCGGAGGCGTTACCATGGCTCAAAGGTGGACGTTCCAAACTTTACCGGAACCGCAGATGCTCAGGCCTACATTGATTGGGAGTAGGGCTGTGCAAATATGAACCTGACCGGAAAACCGGACCGGACCGGACCGGAAAAAACCGGTCCGGTCCGGGTCCAAATCCGGTCCGGTGCCCGGTCCAAGGATTTTGGAAATTCCGGTCCCGGTCCAATTCTGTTCCGGTCCCGGTCCGGACCGGAAAAGACCGGTTTGGACCGGAATTTATTTATTTTTATTATTTTTATTATTTTAATTTATATATCTTTAAAAAATTATATATATTATGTAAATATTAATAAAAATTAAATATTTTTTAAATATATGTTTTTAATTTTGTAAAAATATATTTATTTTAATTTATTCCGGTCCGGTCTGGACCGGTTGTACAGCCCTAATTTGGAGACTAAGGCCGAACAAGTCTTCCGATACTATGATTTTAACGAGTTTGAAAAGATTGAAACTACTACCATTCACTTTGTTGATTTTGCACTAACTTGGTGGCAGGAAGAGTTAGAATATGTGGAGGCCTATCAAGAACAACGCATCAACACTTGATTTGAACTCCGTAGAAGGATGCGTGCTCAGTTCATACCTTCGGATAACAATCAACAATTGTTGCTCAAGCTTGAAAGGCTACGTCAAGGTAACCGAACTCCAGACGATTATCACAAGGAGTTGAGGACTCTCCTACAAAGATCGGGAACTCGACAACCCGAAAACTATGTCCTAGCCAAGTTCTTGTCCGGACTTAACCCCGATGTGTCAGAAATAGTCGAACAACTCAGACACACCAGCCTTACCGATGCCCTTCACCATGCCAATCACGCCTATAATTTAATCCAAAAACGTAAGGCAACCGGGTCATCAAAAAGATGGACAAGTCATGAATCAAACGAGCCCACACGAAATAATCGTCTTACCCACACAACCGGTTCATCCTCAACAGTAGCCCCCAAGGCCACGTCCGCCCCTAACCCTAGCACCCCTCCTCCTAGTTCCACTCCTAAACCAGAAACCAGCCAGACTAGAGAGGTGAAATGCTACAAGTGTTATGAGCATGGTCACTATGCCCGAGAATGCCCCAACCCCCGCAAAGTATTATTGAACGCATTTGGGGAAGAGGTTACCAAGGTCCATGAACCGAAGAGGACTATGAAACAGTAGCCCCAATCATAGAAGGAGATGAAGTTGAAGCCCATGCTCCTGTGGGAGACTTCTGCCTTCTAGCAACTAAGGTTCCAAAGATCAATGCATACGAGATAATAGTCCAAAGTCCAAGTGGAGACCATTGACTCGTCACAAAGAAAGCCCTCCAAGCGAGTGAACTCGTTCCCAACGTCTCACAAAGGGAGAATCTCTTTAACACTCGTTGCTTAATTTCGGGTCAATTATTTACCGTTATTATTGATAGTGGGTCTTGTTGTAACATTGTTAGTCAGGAGGTAGTTGCACACCTGGGACTCAAAATAAAGGCACACTTCCAGCCATACTCACTCCAGTGGCTCAACACCAACACTCCCCTTCAAGTCAAGGAGCAATGTTTGGTTCGTTTTGCCATCGGACCCTACCAAGATGACGTTGTTTGTGACGTGCTTCCAATTTCGGCTTGCCACCTCTTGCTTGGGCGACCATGGCAGTTTGACCGAAGGGTGTTCCATGACGGATACACCAACATATACTTCTTCGCCATGGCAGGAAAGAAAGTTAAGCTTATGTCTCTTACACCATCCGAGATAATGGAGGATCACAATGGTTAGAGAAAGGAAGAAGTTGGAAAAAGGAGAGGCTGCACGAACAAAGGGAAAGACCAAGATGGCTCTTGACATCACACCCGAGCCCAAGGCCCTACTCACCGCACGGTTACACGACGCCCGTCGAGCCTTACAAAGGGGGGATGTTTGCTTCCTTCTTGTTTGTGTAACTAATGGTTTGTCCTTACCTACTATGGAAACTAATGATTTGTCTTTGCCTCCTTCTATTACAGGACTACTTGAGGAGTTTAAGGAGATTATGCCCGAAGAGATGCCCCCGGGGCTACCCCCTATTCGAGGCATAGAGCATCAGATTGACTTCATACCCGGATCATCCATTCCTAATAGTCCAGCGTATCGAGCAAACCCGGTGGAAACAAAGGAGTTACAAGCTCAAGTGGAGTACCTTTCGAGCAAGGGGTATATTCGGGAGAGCTTGAGCCCATGTGCAGTTCCGGTGTTGTTGGTGCCCAAGAAAGATGGGAGTTGGAGGATGTGCGTCGACTGCCGTGCCATCAACCAAATAACTGTATGGTACCGACATCCTATCCCACGTCTTGATGATATGCTAAATGAACTTCATGGTGCTACTATTTTTTCTAAAATAGATCTTAGGAGTGGTTATAATCAGATTAGGATGCATAAAAAGGATGAATGAAAAACTGCTTTTAAAACTAAGTATGGATTATATGACTGGCTTGTAATGCCTTTTGGATTGACAAATGCACCTAGTACTTTTATGCTGCTAATGAACCATGTCCTGCGTGATTACTCGGGTAAATTTGTTGTGGTGTACTTTGATGACATACTAGTTTATAGCAAGACCTTAGACGAGCATGTTAAACATTTAAGAAGTGTATTTCTTGTGCTTAAAGAACAACGTTTGTTTGTAAACTTTAAGAAATGCCATTTTTGCTCGGAATCTGTGGTCTTTTTGGGTTTTGTGGTAGGAAAGGAAGGCTTGCGGGTCGACGAGGAGAAAACAAAGGCAATAACAGAATGGCCCCGCCCGACAACGGTTTCTCTAGATGCATGTGTTTTGGGATTTGGTTTAATTTGTGATTTATATGCTCTTGATGTTGACTTCTGGGATATCTTTGCTCATTGTTTGCGCTCTAGTAGTGACTCACATGCTAATAACTCACATGCTAGTAGTTACTATATTCATGATGGATATTTGTTTAGAGCTTCTAAGTTGTGTTTGCCTATTTGTTCCTTGAGAGCTTTGATCGTTTTAGAGGCTCATGGAGGTGGATTGATGGGACATTTTGGGGTTGCTAAGACTTTAGGTATCTTACGGGAGCACTTTTATTGTCCTAAGATGAGAAATGATGTAGAAAAATGTTGTGCTAGTTGTGTTCCTTGTCATAAGGCTAAGTCTAAGGTTAACCCACATGGACTATACTTGCCTTTCCCTATTGCTAGCTCACCTTGGGAAGACATTTCTGTGGATTTTGTTCTAGGATTACCTCGTTCTAGGAGGGGGCATGATTCGATCTTTCTAGTTGTTGATAGGTTTTCTAAGATGGCTCATTTTATTGCTTGTAGAAAAACTGATGATGCGTCTAATGTGGCTAATCTTTTCTTTGAGCATATTGTTAAGCTACATGGAATACCTAGGTCAATAGTGTCAGATCGAGATTCTAAATTCCTTAGTTATTTTTGGAAGACACTTTGGGCCAAGATGGGGACCAAGCTACTATTTTCAACTTCTTGTCACCCTCAAACGGACGGTCAAACCGAGGTAGTAAACCGGACTCTTGGCGCTTTACTTCGTACTATGTTGGACACTAACTTGTTCAGGTGGGAGGATTGTTTGCCCTTTGTGGAATTTGCATATAATCGGGCTATTCATTCCGCGACCAAGAAGTCTCCTTTCGAAGTTGTTTATGGCAAGAACCCTCTCACTCCTCTAGATTTGATTCCTCAACCGGTCCCGCAACCCGTTGATTTGGATGGGCAATCTAGAGCTGAATTTGTGAAAGGTTTGCATGAGCGTGTCCGGGTTCAATTAGAAAAGCGTACCGAGCAGTATGTCCGGCAAGCCAACAAGGGACGCCGGGAAATGCTCTTCACGGAGGGAGACCTTGTGTGGGTCCATTTGAGGAAGGACCGCTTTCCATCCCTTCGGCAATCTAAGCTCAAACCACGAGCGGATGGTCCATTTCGGGTCCTTGATAAAATTAACGATAATGCATATCGCCTTGAGCTTCCTAGTAAGTATGGGGTGCATAATGTGTTTAATGGTTCTAATTTGTCTCCTTTTTATGTAGGTGACGAGGTCGAGGATGCGGAGAATGAGCTGGCGGATTCGGGGTCGAATCATTTCCAAGGAGGAGGGGATTATGTGAGCCCACCGGACTTAAGCAACGAGAGTGATGTGCCGGAACCTAGGTCATCACCACCTCTCACTCGAGCTAAAGCTTGCATGCAACGAGAGTGGTGTCCTTACGGTGAGAGGCTAGGAGGACAAAGGAGATCCAATCCCAAAGTGAGATTCCGAGGGAGAAGATCTCGAGCCAAGGAGATCCAAGGTGAGAGGTTGGACGATCCTTGCTTGGCATATCAAAAAAACATAAAACGAACAAAAAGAAGTGGACGGAAGGAACGATCACCGGTGGATCCTCGCGCTCAACCGACGAGGGGCACATCACATACTACTGGGATATCCTCTAATGTTGGACTCTCCCCCTCCTTCATAGCATAACACCATAAGGCCTCACATCCCTGTGCAATCAATCTCGCTGGCCGTATCGCACTGATAACCATGCCTGACTTCCCAAGGTCCTAACCTCGGAAAACCTTTATCTGACCTAACTCGGTAGAGAGGGTGGCAGTCCTCCTACCTACATCTAATACAGCCTGATGTTTATCCATCAAATCCATACCTAGAATCACTTCTTCATGCTCTAATGGAATGACAAAGAAGTCAACCAGTAACACACGAGTCCCTATGGAAATGGGACAACCATGAATCTCACGGGTACCTCTGACCCTACTACCATCGGGTAACCCTATTCTAAAGGGTATCCCCTCAATCGTATCTAAACTCAAACGCTCAACACATGCATCAGATATAAAAGAATGCGTAGCACCCGTATCAAACAAAACTCTAACAAGTAAACCATGAATCAGAATGGTACCTGTAGCAGTCGGTGTGGCTGGCTCCTCTACACTCCTCAGCTCAAAAACTCTACCCTGAGCTCCTCTGGTATCAGTGGTTCTCCCACCACGACCTCTGCCTCTACTCGGCCCAGGAGTAGATCCCTGAGTAGTAGGGTGATCTGGGTCCCTCTGTTGTCCCTGTGTCTGCTGCTGCTGAGGTTGTCTCTGCCCACCTCCCGCTACACTGGCAGGAGAAGAACCCTGCTGAGATGAAGTTCCGCCCTGTCGGCAGAAGACAGCTCTGTGGCCTGATCTGCCACAAGTAAAGCAAGTCACTAATGGTCTCGTACACTCTGGCCGCATATGTCCCGGATCACCACAGTTGTAACACTGTCGCCTCTTATCTGCAACCGGTGCAGATGAGGAATGACTCTGGCGGCTTTGGCCTCACCCTGAACCAGCAGCTCCACTAGTACCACTAGTCTGCCCATTCCGCCGTCTCTTCTTAGACCCTCCGGTCTGAGAAGCTCTCCTCTGCCCAGCTCGCTCCTCTCATAATCGGAAGCTCTGTCCTGATAATCCATCAAGGTCTCACAGTGAAACCCTGCAATGTAAGTCAAGGTAGCATCCCTCAGTCGTCGGGAGAAAAGATATACATGTTGATCTGCAGGA
Organism: Fagopyrum tataricum; assembly: GCA_002319775.1. NCBI lineage: Eukaryota > Viridiplantae > Streptophyta > Magnoliopsida > Caryophyllales > Polygonaceae > Fagopyrum > Fagopyrum tataricum. The sequence goes on from CM008284.1 coordinate 33,713,019, forward strand.
GGTGCAGCTGGACCCAACAAAGCCAGCTCCTTCTGAAACCTCCTAATAGCCTCTGAGACTGGTACATCCTCGAATCCAGCCTCTACAAAATCCCGCAGTTTCTCCCTTTTCAATGAGGCAGGGCAGAAACGCTCTCTCTAATCATGGTCCTTTGAGACTGGTACATGTCCTTTCCACAGCTCAACCTCTAGCCCCACCTTCCTAGAGAAAAGGGGTACTCTCATCTGATGGAATGCCTTCAACCAAGTATCTGGTCGAGGCCCTCTATGCTCCTCTGAAACTCTAGCAATCTCAATAGTAGGTGCCGGTACAGTTGGCACCTGAGTAACTGTATGAGATCTCTCAGATGATCCCTCTTGTGCTGGCAGATCAGGGGCACATCTACTTGCTCTGGCAGCCTCCTCTACTCGCCTAATATACTCGCGGAACGCTGGTCCCTCCATGGAGACACGATCTGAGTCATCTGACTAGACTCTCTGTGATCCTTGTCTCCAAGCTGCCCCATTCCCAATCTCAGGAATGACACTCTCAACAACGTCCTCAAGAATCTCCTCTGCTGCACGTGGATCAACAGCAGGAATCTGACCCCGTCCTCTAGCTACTGGAGGAAGAGGGGGCCTACCCCTACCTCGTCCCTCTACAAATAAGGCTCTAGTCCGAACCATCTGTAGAGGGCACAAACCTAACTTAGAAGGCTATATATATGTCAAATGTATAGATATATATCAAATCAATCACAACATAATATCTATATATATCTATACTGTCGAGATCTTCAGAGGGGCGATGGCTCACGTACACACTATCCCAAAACACTTTCTACTTATTTCAAAACCAAAACCTTTTGAAAAGTCAGACCCCTTTCGGGTTCTGTTTATTTATCTATTCGACCTTTATCGCAGATTGCAAGTGCCATTGTTGTCAACCTATGCCTCTGATACCAACTTTGTAACACCCCGAATCCGTATGACTCGAGGCGCTACTGGGCTAGGATCTCACAATGGATCCTGATCCTAGCCTGACAACAAGTTCACTGGATCTTACAACAAGGCACATATAGATTAAATCCAAAGCATAAAATTGATATATATATACATATCAAAAGGTAATACAAAAGAACCGTTGAGTAAAAACCAAAACATTATATCCGTACATCATAAATATCCCATAGCCCACGTATAAACCCAGTGTACGGAGCCCTCAACGGATCACCCCTCTGGATCACTCTGCAGCTCTCCTAACCTGCAAAGGATCTACAACACGGCATAAAACCGTTAGCTAACCATACACACACACACACACACACACACACACACACACATATATATATATATATATATATAAGATACATAAGCACAGTCACACGTCAGGAATAATAAACACGTCATCATGCTATCACACATTTACCCGGTTAATTATCTTTATATAGTCCAGCACTCAAATCGTATAAATATATATACATGAACATATGTGACACGAGGAATATATCATCCTCGCCTCTGGTCGCTCATAGCCAACTGGAGTGGATCCGGAACAGTCTCCCGTATACCATAAAGGAGTGGGGAGTGGCCATCCCGTATACCAGATCTGGCTTAACTACAGAGAACCTCCCAGACTCCTAGTAAAACATAGGCCGGTAATAAACAACATCGCATGCTATCAAACATATAACACACACCACTCATGCATACATCCAATATAAGGATGGTAGCCTCAGAAGTAGTCTCAACCGATCAACTCCAACTCTGGAGAACAACACTGCCTAACAACAAGGAATAACGAGATATCAAATTTCCTATTCATCAAAGGGGTCACACCTAGACCCAAGGGATTCATAAAGATCGTATCCTAACTCATAAACCTCAAAGCCATAACCGGCATATATCTATATCATAGTCATCATCATTCTATCCTCATAAACATACCTAGCATGCTACTAACCCGCTCATACTAGGAAAGGAAAGGATCAATACTACTCTAAGTAGATCCTATACAAGACGCACCTGCGTAACGGAAAGACGCAGGGGTGGAAAGGCAGCAGGCGCAGGCGCGAAGGCACGCTGGCGTGGGCGCTGTGACCGTGGCCGCAAGGGCGGCGGCTTCCGGACGCGGGTGCGGTGACACACTTCCGTAGGGGCGGCGGTTCACGGGCGCGGGGCGACAACATTGCAGAGTGCAAACCCCGATTTCCTCTTCGGTTCTTCACGTGATGGATTCACCTCTTCACCAACAATCAGCCATACATATACATATATATACACATTCCAATCATCAAAACACATTCAATACATCTAATCCTAAGCTAAGGAAGAGGAAAGGAATCAAAGAAGAAGAAAGGAGAAGAGAAGAGACTTACCACTGTTGTGGTCCTATCCAAGGAAAGATCACAACCAACCTCACTGGCTTCCAAGCTCAGCAACACACATCAAGCTCATCAACATCATCAACCACACACAAACTCTAACAAACCAAGAAGATTCCAAGCTCAAGACCAAGAAGAAGGAGGAGAGAGAAGAAGAACGTGAAATGGGTGGAGAAAGAAGATGAAACCCTTGCTCGTCAGCCAAAGAAGAGACTAAAGGAGAAAGGAAATAAAGGGTAAAACACGAGTCTAACCGGTCAACAAAACCGGCTGCAGCCGCAAGAAACCGCAGGGGCGGTTCCCTGAGCCGCAGGGGCGAAAAACTGCAGGAGCCGCAGGGGCGGCTCCCTAAACCCGCGGGGGCGGCTAAGGCCAAAATGACTCCAAAGACTAAGGCTCTTACAACTATATTGACCCTTCCTCTTTGAGACTGGCACCCTTCCCCCAAATGTCTCTATTGGTGTCAATGGTGTTAGGTGTCCAGCATTTGACAACTCATGAAATCATTTGTGATGATAGAAGGCAAGTAAAGATAGATTTTTATTTATAGAACAACATATATGATATTGAAAAGGAGCAACATACCATCCAAGTGTTTGCTTATGAATAACATATGTGATGTTGGGCGCTCTATACTAATACCCGAACAGGTGCACATTGTCATACAATAAATATAATTCGTAGAATGAGTATAGTTCTTGTTTTGTCTCTAATATTGCATAAATTTTTGGACAAAGGTGTTAGTTCCGCTCATCTGAGTAAGAATATTTCATTTTCTCCTTGCACTATTGCAACCGCGTGCGAAGCGCGCAGTATTCAAACTAGTACAAATAGAAGTTGCGCCTATCAAACTCTTTCTCAACCTCGCGATAGACATAGCTTCAACGACCTCGCCTGTTACTAATTTCTTGATTGACCTCGCCCGATTTCTCAACCTGCCGCCTAGTAAAGAGGGAGTAGAAACTGCTCTCACTTGGATTCCTTCCATCCTGCACACTCTGCTGGTTTCGTTCGACCTGCCGCCGATTAAAGAGCGAGAAGCCGTGCGGTGCCGCTTGTTTCCTTCGACAAGTCCGGTGGGTGTCGTTCGACCTACTACTGATTCCGCCTGGTTTCAAATGATCAACTACCTAGTGTAAAGAGGAAGAAGCCGACTTGCTGCTGATTCCGCCCGATCTTGCTGGTTCTCTTGTCCTATTTCTACACCCCCTTTGTTTAATTACTAAGTGTGTGAGAGCCCTTTTCTTTCGGACCGAGTCTTGGTCTTTAGCCGAGATTGGCGGCCGAGATTGATCTTTCCGCACCCGCGGGCAGGACTGCCGCTCCTGCGGGTTTCCGCTCCTGCGGCTCATGGGACCGTCCCTGCGGTTTCCGGCGGCTGCAGCCGGTTTTGTTGACTCCTTTGACTCATGCTTTACTCTTTCGTTGCCTTCCTCTTTAAGTCTTTCCTTGGCCGATGAGCAAGGGTTCCTCACTCCTTTCCATCTTACCACGTTCTTCTTGCTTTCCCTTTGTTTCTTCTTGATCTTGGGTGATTCCTTCTTGGTTTTGGAAGAGTTTGATGTGGCTTTGATGATGATGATGTTAGTGATATGTGTTGATGTGCTTGGAAGCCAGTAAGGGTTTTTGGTGATCAGTTCCTAGTTACCCACAGCAGTGGTAAGCTTCCTTCTTCCTCTTCTCTTCTTTCTTCTTCCTTGTTCTTCCTTCCTTAGCTTAGGATTAGATGCTTGGACATAGGGTGATGTTTGAATGTGTATGTTGTGGCATGTGTGTGATTTTGATGGAGAGAAGACGTGATTTGTTCACGTGAAGAGCCGAAGAGAAGCCGCGGGTTTACGTTCTGCACAGAGGCCGCCCCCGCGCCTAGAAGCCGCCGCCCCTGCGGAAGACGTGCCGCAGCGCCAGCGCCAGCGCCTTGCCTGCGTTGCCTGCGTCCCGTGTCACCGCGCCTGCGGCTGATCCCTGCCGCGCCTGCGGGTTACCTGTTCCGCTCCTGCGTCTCTTGATCACGCAGGTGCGTCTTGTCCTGTGACTACCCATAGTTGGGTAGCTCCTTTCCTTTCCTAGTATGAGGGAACTAGTACCATGCTAGGTATCGGTTTATGATGAGTATGATATAGATATGCCGGTTACGGCTTTGAGGTTTACGAATTGGATATGATCCTTATGGATCCCTTGGGTCTAGGTGTGACCCTTTGTGTGATAGTAGATTGATATGTATATATGTATGCCTTGTATAGGCCGTGTTGTCCTCCAGATTGGAGTGGACGTATCTGAGAGTTGATCATAGTTGGGATTACTTCCGAGACTGAGGTAAGTCCATATGACTTACTTAGCTGTCATCTCTATATTGGATGTTGCATGAGTGGTGCATGTTTATGCTTGCTAGCATGTGATACTGTTATTACCGACCTATGGTTTAGTGACTGCCCATTGTAGGGTGTGACAACTATCCTTTCATCCCGCTGGGAGACTGGAGGTTCTCTACGGGTAGGTCAGTTCTGGATTGTGGGGCGGGCTTTCCCCACTCCCATAGGGTATACGGGGTTGGTGACCGCATCACCACTCCAGCTGGCATTAGCACCGAGAGACGAGGGTTATTTTCCTCGTGTCACATATATTCATATTGATATCCTTATATATACGATTTGAGTCTTGGACTATATTTATAAAGATTATAAAATGGGTAAATGCGTGATATCATGATGAGGTGTTTAATATTCTTGATATGTGATTGTGCTTATGTTCATCTTATATATGTGTATGGTTAGCTAACGGTTTTATACCGTGTTGTAAATCCCTCGCAGGTTAGGAGAACTGCAGAGTGATCCAGAGAGGGTGACATGCTAAGGGCTTCGTACACTAGGTCGTCCTCGTGGGTTTGGGACCTTTTGATCTTGTTTATATTCGTTATGTTTTGATTGTACTCAGCAGTACCCTGTATAACCTTTTGAGATTTATATAGATATCAGTTTCATGTTTTGTTTTAATCTATCTATGCCTTGTTGTAAGATCAGTGAAATTGTTGTCAGGCTAGGGTCAGGATCCATTGTGAGATCCTAGCCCAGTAGCACTCCGAGTCCTACGGATTTGGAGTGTTACAAAGTGAATGTCATGTTTTACAGTATTTTCGAAATTCACCTGGCTTATATGACGTGGGAGTCCTTAATGAGCTACGAAAATAATGGCTACGATATACGGAAACCCAACAATATGTTTGAAGGATGTTATGATTAGAATGTCAAAATGTTAGTTTTTGATGCAAATTGAAAGGTTAATTTTATTATGTTAAATTGTTAGCTAAAGTTATGCTAAACCATCGGTTTCCTATGTGTTTTTGTTGCAAATTGAAAGCTTGATGTATTTTTGTATAGATTATTGATTTCAAATGTTCAGAATGTAAGAGAAGAATTGTATATGTTCATATGACAAGGTTTGGTGAGAATATTGAAATTGTATCAAAAAAAATTGTTGTTTTGATTAGAAAAAAAATACCAAAATAAAACCGATTAATTATTTATTAAAATTTTGGCTATTTAAAAAATCGTTATTAAGTATTTCTTAGGTGTTTTTTAAAAACCCCTGAGAGAAATGTCTTAGGGTGTTATAAAAACCCTTGAGAGAAATGTCTCATGGGTTTTATAAAAACCCCTGAAACCTGAAAGAAATGTCTCAGGGGTCTTCTTAAATAACTCCTGATAGATATATCTCGAGGTTTTTTTAAAATAAAAACCCTTGACCTTGCCTTATATATCTTAAGGGGCCGAATGTCCGATGGCACGTTGCTCTAACCTGAGCTATGCAACAATGAGATCTCCCTTGATCCTTATTGGATGTGCTAGACAGTCAATAACTCCTGAGAAATATTTCTCAGGGAGACGTATAAAGGGGGTCAAAAACCCCCCTTCCCCTTTATTAAAAACTTTTGAGAGAGCCTATTTCCGTACTAGCGATTGTACTTGATGGACAACCATTTTGTAGTAGTGTTCCTAAGTTTCTAATTTCTTTTCATGGTGGATCCGTGTGTCTTTTACTAGAATTTTACAATTTATGTAGACATTTAGATACTTGCCCAATTGATGTTTAGGTAGGTGCTGTTGAACATGTAGCTCTTCACTTACGTTAGTTGAGGTCTTGGCTCAAGGTTTGTGCAATGTTGTTGTAGGCTAGATTACGAACACATATGTGCCAATTTAGCTTGTATAAATTGTGTAGTATATATTGAGAAAATAAGAAGAAATGAATTTGTCTCTTGTATTTTGTAATTGGTATCCTTCTCTTTTACATCTCTTATTCAGTTAATTGGCTACTAGTGGGCGTTTTGACATTGAAGCTACCTAGGAGAATGATGAAGACGGACTAGCTAGAATTTCAATGTTGGATGAGAGCATTTCAATTACAAGGAACATATTCTTATTGTTTTGGACCGATGAACAACTAAAATTGTTTGTAGAGATATGATTATATATGTTTAGGAACATGATTTTTTTTTTTTAAATGTTGTCGGGGACATGTGTTAACTAATGTTAATCAGAAGATTAATTGCGATTTCATTAAAATGAGTTGTGTTTGAAGATTTAGGTTATATTTCATATATGGATGGTATATATTCAGTTTTGTTGGCTTATAATTTTTAAAAATCAAATATCCCGTACACGTAACTCCGCGGTATATACCTACATAAAAAGAAAATGGCATAAAGAATATAACACGGATATCACAGGTAATATATCGCGGACGTAACTCTGCGGTACATATTGTCAACCAATATCCACGGTATACTGAAACCGCGGATATGAGCATAGTATATATCACGAATATCTTTATATCCGTGGTATATACGTTAAAATAATCGGATATTGAAATAATATATACCACGGATATTCATATATGCAGTATATAGTAGAGAAAATACCGCGTTTTATATCCTCAAAAAATCGGCGGTATTTGCCCTGTAAGAAAATATTGAGAAACTCGATTTGGCGGACCTGGTGCGCGGTTTATACCCTCAAAAATCGGCGGTATTTGCCCTGTTTTGTAGTAGTGTGGTCTAGGTGTACTGAGGGCATAAGCAACATACTTTTAGTGTAGTCAAGAGGAAGTGCATTCTTTTTTGTCACCTCCTAAAGTCCACACCCTCAAACTTATCCAACTTCCCAAAACGATAAGTCATTTCCGTCATTAACGTCTTGCTCATTATTTACCAATCCAATTCTACAAAACAATACATAACAAACAATTCAAACACTTAGAAGATTGTTGGAATTCGGTGTCCAGTTTTAGACCAAAGGGCCGTAGTCTCACTTAAGTTAGTAGACCGTTGTCCCAATTGGCAATCAAATTAATATAATTATCTTGAAGTGAAATCAAGTTGTTAGCCAAGGGTTTGTAATCTCCACAAAGGAGTAGACAATACCCAACCAAGAGTTTGTAATCTCCGTAAAGGAGTAGACGAAACTCTAATAGAAATTAAGTTCAATTGCAAGTCTTATAAACCGATTTTTATATGTTAAAAGCATTGACTTGGATTATGTAATGAGTCATTCATAAATGAATTTTCCTTCTAAGTGTATTTTCCCCTACACCGGGAATATCCAAATACCTTAGTAGGATAAAACTTTACATGTTATAAAGACAAAGTGAGTGACTTACTTAATTGTCTTACTTTGTAAAGAAAGGGTATTCCTAGGTTTCGTCAAAACAAAACCAAACTAAGATGGATGCCTATTCTTTGTCAATAAAAAGGAACTATATTGGTCTTTCGAGTTTTGCAAACAAATTATAAGAAGGCCTATCCAATATCAATACAATGGAACTAAAAGTTTATTTGCTGCAAAAAAAGAATCCGAATTAAGTGCAAATGGCTCTCCCTTATATAGGGTTGGGGGCCATGGTTTTGGGGAGTTATAATCACAAAAAAACGATTAAAAGTAGTTAGGAAAGTTACATGGAAGTTGCTTGGATGATGGGTCTTGAAACCCTAGAAAGGCCCGAGGCCCAAATAGGAAGCCCAAAATCGCTTCCCAGAGCTAGCTTAGAGCTAGCTTATTTTTATTGGTCCAAACACTTACAATGAGCTTTATTTACTTCCACATAGCTAGGGTAAGCTCTAAGATCCACAAATACTCAATATCTTAGCGTGAGCTAGTGTACCTCGTAAAGAAGTTCATTAGTTGCTTCATTGACATTACTAAGCATTTGAGCTTGGATTGCTCCCATTTTTTAACGTACCACATGTTCTTTGGCCAATATAAGACCTAAGAACCAATGGTGTCCCGAGAAACCGTGGCTAGAAAGCCCGAAGTATCGGCCTTGTAAAATCTAGCATAAGTTGACCTTGTCGTAGATCACCTTACTTCGATTCGACTCCCCTTAAAATACTAGTTGGTCTTAGTGCCGGTCATTCGACTTGCCTCCCACAACCCAGACCATAGTGACACACATGTGAACAACTCACTACACCTTGTCTCAAGACAAGCTCAATGGTTACACTGAAGACTTAGCCCAAATCTCCACACCATCAATCTGGGTTTGTCTTACTCTTCTAGCTCTCCCAGCTCAGTAATTGCATACAGTGATGCGGACTGGGGATCATGTGCTTATAAATGTCGATACATCACTGGTTTTTGCATATCCTCTGGCTCTTCTCTTGTTTCATGGAAGAGTAAGAAGCAAACGACACTGGTTTTGCATATTCTTTGGCTCTTCTCTTGTTTCATGGAAGAGTAAGAAGCCAAAGACTGTCACCAAATCTTCTGCAGATTAATGTGCCATGTCATCCACTGCTAGTGAGATTGTCTGGCTGGTAGAACTCCTTCGAGATCTCATGAATGACATTCCTATCCCTATTTCCATGCATTGTGATAACAACCTAGTTTTCCACGAACATACCAAACATTTGCGCATGGTCTGCCATTATGTTCGAGATGAAGTCCATAAAGGGTTTATTTCAACTGTTCATGTGAGTTCGACTCTTCAATTGGCTAACATATTCACCAAGGTTTGGGTGAGCAGCAACATTCCTTTTTTACTCACAAACTTGGATTTGTTCTCCCAAATTCGGTTTGAGGAGTTAAGGGGACATAGGGAATACATAGTCATATACATAGAATAAATGATGTATTTTGTAAATAAAGAAAACCCTCAGAAGTTTGTTAAAGTTTCTTTATAGGTATATATACCAATGTAACGTTACATCTCACACGATCTGATTTTCTACCAGAATTACATTTTCAATATTCAATTCTCTCTCTCTCTTCGCTAGGTTGAAAACCTTACATTTTAAAAGTTAGAAACGTACACAACCTGAGTATTATAATACAAAACCAAACCCTAGGGGGCTAGGCTGATGATAATGTGGCCAGCATCAACAAGCACCTTCTCCCGCTTAGCAAACTCGACATCCTCATCAAGACATCAACCATAATCTTCACAAGTTTACTTCTATCATTGCAAGTGCGATAGGTGGTATTACAGCTCCATAAACAATGTCGCTTTGATGCAAGATACAGATGCAAATTTCATGTCACAACAAGATGAAGCCTACTCCTAACAAGCACGACTTTCATCAAGCTCAAACTCATCAAACATCTCAAATCAGACTCGTTAATAAGCATATTGACACAAATTTCATGTCACCGCTAATCAATTCAGCATGATAAACACGAGATTTGTCAAAATGGGATTCCAGATCACTCAAAACTGAAATGAGATCAAGCTAAGGATGGCTCCTGGAAGTAAGAGATTACCATACACCTCGCGGTAATCGACGGTGTACCAATGAGCTGCACACTCAAATTATATATGAAATTAGTTATATTCAGCAATAAACTATTAAGATTCTTACGTTAATTTATTTGCAGGCGTTCAAGTCGGTTTCTTGTTCCCATTAGAGGATAATGAAGAGGTGTCGTGTTTCCTTATTCCAAGTTTATAGCTCTTCTTTGTACCGGTTGTCAAGTTTTATTGGTTTTCTTAGGAAAGAAGTTAATTTGTTTGCCATCTAGTACAATGAATATCAGTAGTTTGTCTCATTCATCTCGTCTATCAGCAACATATAAAATACAACATTTTTCGTTAAAACCTCATGTATTGTGTTACTACATTGAAGATAATACGTTTATGTGTAGTCCAAGTAAACAATCTTTTCTTACTCTTTCTCTATGTAAAGTTGACTTCTTTCTCTTCAGTTGAGAAGATTGTTAGGTTGTAGCATCATCCACATAGTCTCCTGTGAATACCCAGTCCCTCGAGACTTGAAGCTGGAATTAAAATTAGGCATAATGTACATAGATCAAGTTGAAACTTAATTTGAGGTTATACTTTTAACTTAGTATTGAGATTTGAGAGGAGAATATTGATGCAAATCTCATGTTACGATTAATGAAATCAATTAGACGAAGCCTACTCCTAATGATCACATTTCATCAAGTTGAAACTTGAGTTAATACTTTAAACTAAGCCATTTAGAGATGGATAGTGATGCAGATTTCATGTCACTACTAATGATTTACTGAATCTTGGAATTGTGGGAATTTGCAGAAGCTTAAGATAAAAGAAAACTGATGCAGAGCATCTAGCAACTTAACTTCACCACTCTAGATTATGGGATAAATAAAGCGCATGATCATATGGAGAGCTAGGAGGAGGTATATGATCAAGTTGTATGGATCCCGACTTATACCTCATGGCACACATGCATGGAGACAAGGACCCGGAGGCATGATCACATGCTCTAGCTGTAAGGAACGAGTGGAGCTCTTTATGCATAAGAGGAAGCGCATGCATGCACCACCTTGCACATTTGGAAGCAAGATCAAGAGGAGACGATTATCTCGCGAGGATGTGCATGCTTATGAGGATATTAACGTACGAAGAGGAGCTCAAATTAAGTGTAGTCCAAATAAACAATCTTTCATCAAGTTGAAACTTGGGTTAATACTTTAAACGAAGCCATTAAGAGAAGGATACTGATGCAGATTTCATGTCACTGCTAACAACAATATGAGGGATGAATAGCAGCAAAGATGTTTTTTGGTCTGTCATTCAACCCGGATTCATATTTCAACAGTTACACTTAATTGCACAGCAAGATCGGCCGATGTGCTTTCCGTGGATTTGTTTTTGCGTTAATGACTTATAACAACTTTTTATTTAAAGAATAGACTTGAAGCAACTTAAGTAAGAAGGAAGTAATAAATGCATTAAAGCAGGAAGGAAGGAATTAATGCATTAAAGAAGGAAGTCGTGCGATGCATAAATGCAGTTGTGTATCATTGCATCTTCTCTTATGCAACCAAAAGTCCATAGTTTCCTCCCTTCCAAAATAGATGTCCATAGTTCTCTAGTTTGGTTCTTCTTCTTTTTTTCTGGCAATTAAATTCGCCGATGACTTGATCGTCTGTTCACATTAATCCTCGGTAAGCTACGTCTGTTTGCTTAGGTACATTAACATGCATCTTACACACTATATTCACTTTTTTCTTCTTTTCGGTGATTATATTATAATATTTTTTTGTTTTTATATAGAATAAGAAATTTGACATACTCGATAGCTTTGTAAAACCTATAGATCACAAAAAAAAAACAAAGACCAAAAAGAAGCATCAAAGGATGTGGAAATGAGACGAAATGCAGCTCAAAATCCGTGTATTATTCTGACCCTTCAGACTCAGATATACGAACAACTAGAGAAGAGTTAAGCAAGGAGCTATAAAAGAACAGCTTGTCAGAGACGATCCAAGGTATGAAATTTTTCCTTCTTCTTATTTTTGTTGTGTTGATCTCGTGCTCTCCCGTGTGAACTAGAAGGTCTCAATTTGACTGATCGAATATGAAAATGATGTCAAAATCCAGTCTAAATTTTGATCCATATCGAAATTTAAGCAACACCTATTTGAAATTACTATAACTAGCATAATATTCCTCGGATGTGCCTTACTCAAGATTTTTTTAATAAATGTATTGATTATCATAATAAACAATTTTATACACGTCACAAAAATAAAAAGATTTGAAAACTAAACTTTATTTGTAGTTAGAATCAAATTAGATATAATTAACTTATATATAAAAAAAATCTCATTCAAACTATAAAATGAGACTTTATTGTTATATCAATCAATGTAGAATCATATTTCTAGTTGCTAGTAGATTGTAGATTGCCATCTTAAATTTAATAGGAGAACTAAAACACATAGAAGAACGTAACTATATTAAAACAATATTTACTGTAAATAAAATATTGTATATCAAACAAAACAAAACAAAAATAGTATAGTGACAACCTGAAACGAATTAGCTACAACATAGAGATTGTAACAAATGTACCCAAAGTTTACCCGTAGTCTACTAACACATCTCTACAATATCAATATAACGGGTTGATTTAATGTATTAATATTAGTTAAAATATACTGATCGATATCAATATAAAATATAATTATAATACGTTATATTGTATATATGATTATAATTGTTATACGAGATCGAAATATGTGATATAATTTAAACAAGCTATCTTCATAACTCAAAAGGAAAAAAAAATATTTAGTCAATTTTAGCTCATTTAATATATATTTTCTTTATAATAATAATGATATCAAGTAGGTTAAATGAATAAATTAATGGTGATTTATAATTTTGTTAAATATAATTTTTATAATTTTTTTATATTTTTATGATTGAATATTATATTAGGTTTATATTTTATTTTATGTTAAATTTACTATTTATCCAAATGAGTTCCTATATTTAACAAATCTGAATTTATAAATAAAAATTTTAATAATAAAATTATGAAAAATTAGACGGTAATTATAAATGGAAAAATTAGGTGAGGATGAGGATTCTCTGAAGGATTATCCAAATGAGTTCCTATATTTAACAAATTTGAATTTATAAATGAAAATTTTAATAATAAAATCACGGAAAACTAGACGGTAATTATAAATGGAAAAACTAGGTGAGGATGAGGATTCTCAGAAGGAGAAGGATACTCGATGGAGAGGGGAATGAATATGACCTTTAATTCCCGAGCGGATATGGGGACGAAGATGAGGAACAATATGTAAAACGGAGATGAGTGAGTATGCAACATCTCGAAGCGAACCGAATTCACCCCGTTGATAAGGGGACAAGTGAATTATCGCTTTTGGGCGCAGGCCCTACTTACTCCACTCATAACATCAGTCATTTAGTAATTTTGTTTTTTTTTTTCCATTTTAGACATTATCGATATAATATTATAATTTTATTAAAATTTTTGAAAGTTGTTAGTTATTAAATAGTTTATCTATAACAAAATTGATTATAGTAATTAAATAACCTTAGTAATTTCATAAATACTATATGATATACTCCCTCCGTTTCTCAATAGATGTCTTTAGGGTAAAAGGCACACCTATTAAGAAATCTGAGAATAGAAATTATAATATTTAATGATGCATAATAATTTTAAAAAAGTGTATAAAAATAATGGTAGAATGTAGAGAGTTACATGAGAAGAGATGAAGTATTGCTTTGGAAATACAAACAATAAATGAAAAGGTAGTTAAAATTATATTTATAGAAAGTTTGAGTATTAAAAACACCTATAAGACGAAATATTATGAAACAAAATTTTAGAGTTCAAATGACAAGTATTGAGAAATAAAGAGAGTAGTATATAATTCAATACAGTGATTTGTCAAACAAATAAATAGTAATAAAGAGTAAGCAAAGTGATTAAATAATCTTATCAATTTTATAATAAGTTGTAGAAGTTATATAAATTTCATATCTGAAACTATTTAATTTTTTATAGAAATATTTTATCATATGATCAATTATATATATATATATATATATATATATATATATATTAGGTTAAAATAATTTAATTTATAAATATATACATATATATACGTAATTATCTACAGAAAAAATAATGTAATATTTGTTATCTGTATATGTTGTTTTTAGTATCATCATATAATCATGTTTTGATTAAATTATAAAACTTAAATAATGATGTGGATAGGTGGCATAACATTGTTATGAGAACGTAGTGCAGTAAATATGATGTTATTTAATGTAACTTTCCAAATTCGTGGGACTTGGGGCGTTAATGGGCTATGATCTCACAATGAATCGTGATCCTAGCCTAATAACAAGTTCACTGGATCTTACAACAAGACACAAATAAATTAAAATCAAATATCAAACCATAATATATACATATCAAAAGGTATACAAAGTACCGCTGAGTACAATCAAAACATGTATCTGTACATACAAAATCCCCATAACCCTCGCATAAACCTAGTGTACGGAGCCTTCAGCGGATCACCCCATCTGAATCACTCTGCAGTTCCCCTAACCTGCAAAGCATCTAAAACACGGTATAAAACCGTTAGCTAACCATTCATATATAAGATAAAGCATAAGCACAACACAAGTCAAGGAATCATAAACACATAATCATGTTGTCACACATTTATCCGGTTAACTATCTTTATAAAGTCCAACACTCAAATCGTGTATATATATATATATATATATATATATATATATATATATATATATATATATATATATATACATTAATATGAATATATGTGACACGAGGAATATATAATCCTCGCCTCTGGGTCCCATAGCCAACTGAAGTGGTGCTTGGAACACCTCCCCGTATATCCTATGGGAATGGAGAGTGCCCGAACCGTTTACCAGATCTGGCCTGCCTACAAAGAACCTCCCAATCTCCCAACGGGAGGAAAGGGCAAGTTATCACGGCCCTACAATGGGCGATCACTAAACCATAGGTCGGTAATAATCAACATCGCATGCTATCAAGCATATATCACACACCACTCATGCATACATCCAATATAAGGATGGTATCTAAGTAAGTCCTATGGACTTACCTCAACCACAAAATAACCTCAACCACGATCAACTCCGATCCGGAGGACAGCACTGCCTAATAACAAGGCATAAAGAGATATAAAATCTCCTATCAATCAAAGGGGTCACACCTAGACCCAAGGGATCCATAAGGATCATATCCAACATATAAACCTCGATAATCTACTAAACCTCAAAGCCATAACCGGCACATATCAATAACATACTCATCCTCATCCTATCCTCATACACATACCTAGCATGCTACTAACCCACTCATACTAGGAAAGGAAAGGATGTACACTACTCTAGGTAGATCCTGTACAAGACGCACCTGCGTGACAGGAAAGACGCAGGGGCGAAGTGACGGAAGGCGCAGGCGCGGCAGCACTTCCACGCAGGGGCAAAGACCGTGGCCGCAGGGGCGGCGGCTCACTGGCGCGGGGGCGGCGACAGTGCAGAACGTAATTCCCCGACTTCTCTTCAACTCTTCACGTGATGATTCCAATTCTTCATCATTCCACAGCCAAACATATACATATATATACACATATGAACATCAAAACGTGCCTAGAACATCTAATCCTAAGCTAAGGGAAAGGAATTCAAGAAAGAAGGAATAAAGAAAGAAAGAAGGAAGAAGGGCACTTACCACTATTGTGGTCCTAAGCAAAGGAAATCAACACTAACACCTCTTAGCTGGCTCTTCACAACTTAGCACAACATTCAACATCATCACCAACCAAAGTCTACACAAACTTGCTCTTCCAAACCAAGAAGAACTCAAGACAAGATCAAAGGAGAAAAGGGAGAGAAGAAGATCGTGGCAGCTGGAAATGAAGAATGAAACCCTTGATCAGAAGCCAAGAAGAAGCTTAAGAAGGAAGAGAAGAAAGAGTAAAGCATAGTCCACGGTCAACAAAGCCGGATGCAGCCGCAGGAAACCGCAGGGGCGGTTCCCTGAGCCGCAGGGGCGGAACACATGCTCGACCGCAGGGGTGGCCCTCTAGAGCCGCAGGGGCAGATATCCTGGCTCAGCTCCAAAAGACTAAGGCTCTTACATCTCACCCCCCCTAAAAACAAGTTTCGTCCCGAAACTTGTGAAATCCTAAAACCACTCGGACTCAGAAGCCGAGGTATAACTCTCTCTATCGGAGGCATCACATCTCCGCTCATAAGGTATCAACCTATATCCCTCTATAACCTCAACACAGGTATAAAGGAAATCATCATCTCCAGCAACAAGATCACTATACTATCCAAGGCATAGAGGAAAACCATCTCTAGCCAGCTATCATCATATCACGAGGGCATAGAGGAAAAACATCTCTAGCCGAACTATCATCATCACATCGCAAAGGCATAGAGGAAAAACATCTCTAGCCGTATCATACTCATCACATAAAGGCATGGAGGAAAAACATCTCCAGCAATACTATGTCCATCAAAATAGCATGGAGGAATAGCCATCTCCAGCAGTGGATGGAGTTCACCTCCAGGTCTACAATGCTCGATCTTGACCTGCTGACAAGTCGCACACTGTGCCACAAATCTGGCTACGTCGGGCTTCAACCTTCCCCACCAATACGAACGTCTCAAATCCTGGTACATCTTACTCGTACCTGGGTGCACTGAAGAAGGCGTACAGTGAGCCTCCTGTAATATCCTCTATCGCAGATCCGCATCAGCGGGTACACAGAGGCGACCGCGGCGTCTCATCACTCCATCCGCTCCTATAAGCAACTGTGGTGCCTCATCCCGGGACATCCTCTCTCGGATCCTCATCAATGTCGGGCAGGTCCCCTGCATCTGTTGGATCTCACTCAACAGATCAGGAAGAACCTCTAAAGTACTTAACTGGGCATCCTCATCAAGAAATTGGATGTCCAACTCTAACCAGACCAAATCCCTCTGTAACTGATGCTGAACTGTCAGTCTCGCAATCGCCTGCTCTCGAGGCATCTTCTTGCTCAGGGCGTCATCGACAACGTTCGCCTTCCCCGGATGATACAGAATCTCCAGATCAAAGTCCTTGATCAGCTCAAGCCACCTACGCTGGAGGTTATTTAATACCCGCTGCGTGAAAATATACTTCAGACTAATATGGTCTGTGAAGATCTGACATGTAGCACCATACAAGTAATGTCTCCAGATCTTCAGTGCATGAACTACCGCTGCCAACTCCAGATCATAAGTCGGGTAGTTCTCCTCATATGTCTTCAGCTGTCTAGACGCATATGCAATCACTCTGCCTTGCTGCATCAATACACATCCCAAGCCTAGCTTGGATGCATCACTGTAAACCACAAAATCAGTTGTGCCTTCTGGCTGTGCTAAAATAGGAGCGAAAGTCAAACGTCTCTTTAGCTCCTCAAAACTCTACATACACTGCTCAGACCATACAAACCGAGTAGTCTTCCTCAGCAGACTCGTCAGGGGACGGGCAATCACGGAAAATCCCTCCACAAACCGTCGGTAATAACCGGCTAGGCCAAGAAAGCTACGTACTTCTTTGACGTTCGTCGGTGTCGTCTATGCTGCTACTGACGAAATCTTCGCCGGATCGACCTTGATTCCCTCGGCGGAAACAACATGACCCGGGAATGCTACCTCTAGCATCCAGAACTCGCACTTAGAGAACTTAGCATAAAGTTCTCTATCTCGTAAAACCTGTAACACAGTACTCAACTGTCCTGCATGATCCTCTCTGCTGCAAGAGTACACCAAAATATCATCTATGAAGACTACCACAAACTGATCTAGAAAGTCGATGAATATGTTGTTCATCAACTCCATGAAGACTGTTGGGGCATTCGTAAGCCCAAATGGCATCACTACAAACTCTTAGTGTCCATATCTAGTCCGAAGAGCTGTCTTCTGCACATCCTGCTCTCTCACCCTCAGATGGTGATATCCTGAACGGAGGTCAATCCGGGAAAACACTGTCGCTCGCTGAAGCTGATCTAGCAAGTCGTCAATACGAGGCAATGGATACTTGTTCTTGATGGTCACCTTGTTCAGCTCTTTGTAATCAATGCACAGTCTCAACGATCCGTCCTTCTTCCGTACGAAGAGGACAGGTGCTCCCCACGGGGATACGATAAGGAGGATGAAACCCTTCTCAGCCAACTCCTCGAGTTGCTTCTTCAGCTCCAACATCTCGACAGGCGCCATACGATATGGGGCCTTCGAGATCGGTCTCGTACCAGGCTCCAACTCTATACCAAAGTCCACACTCCTTTGAGGCGGCAAACTGAACGGCTCAACAAACACATCTGTAAACTCACAGACCACTGAGATATCCTCTAATGCTGGACTCTCCTCCTCCTTCATGGCATAACACCAGAAGGCCTCACAACCCTGTGCACGTATCGCGCTGATAATCATGTCTGACTTTCCAAGGTTCCAACCTCGGAAAACCTCTATCTGACCTAACTAGGTAGAGAGGGTCACAGTCTTCCTACCTACATCTAATACTACATGGTGTCTATTCATCCAATGTATACCTAAAATGACTTCTTCATGTTCTAATGAAGGGGTGACAATGTGAATATCATAGACAGACTGTTGGAGAGTGAAGAGGAAAGTGGTGAGGAATGAGGAGAAGAAGCAAAAATGTTTCGACTTGTCATCCTTGAAAAAGGCAATTACCTTTGTTCTTTCTATGTTATTCAGAGATTAATTTATTTTATATAAATATTACTTAGTTTCAGTTATCCTTTTTTCCAGAAATATGTTTCTTTATTTATCTAAAACATTATTTAATTAGGAGTTAGGACTAAGATAGTGTCAAGTGTGAGCGATCTATATTTAAATCCATATTTGATAAAAACTACACTTTTTGTAATTGTTATTAAGCTGAAATCAGTTATCCAAAAATCATCTATTTACTCATGTCTCAAACTATATATGAAATTAATTATATTTAGCAATAATATATTAAGATTCTTATTTTAATTTATTTTCAGGTGTTCAAGTCAGCTTCTTGTTGTAATTAGAGGATAACCACAAGGTGTCGTGCGCGCTTCCTTTATTCCAACGTTATAGCTCTTCTTGGCACCAATTATCAAGTCAGTTTCTTGTTTGCTGTCCTATATTTAACTTGGTCGCTTAATGCGAAGGTTTTATTAAAGTAAGTTGGATTATTTGAATCAAATACGTATTTGAAGTCCATGTAAACAATCTATTGTTACTATTTCTCTATGTAAAGTAGAGTATGTAGTGCAATTCTTATTGTCCAGTTGAGAAGATTGTTGGAGATTTGCGGTAGTTTATTGGAGATTTGCGGTAATTTGCTTGTTTCCGTTTCGAAAGTACTCCTTCCTCCTACTGCCTTAGCTCTCTCCTTCACATTCATCTGGTTCACTGGGAGCTCCGGCGCCTCATCTCAACAGCCTCGTTTCCCTACACAGCATTTGCTCTCACGGATCACATTGTTTACAAAACTTATACTAACCAACTCCGTATTATACAATCGTAACTCCTAATCTAAGGATAGATCAAGAGTAACATTACAATACTTTGCAGTTAAACTTATTACAAGATCGAATTACAAAAAAACATAACACACACCGTGCTTACATGCCCAAATGCAAGTTCGAGAAACTCCTCGACAATGTGTGAATCTTCTGTTGCAACGTATTAGTCCTCGACAGTGTTTAAATAAGACTCAATGAATGGATATTGATGCGAATTTCATCATCACTAGTTAGTTTAAAAAGATGAAGAAGCCGAAACTCAAATAAATTTTCATGCTTAATTAGCATATTACTCTTTGCTCGAGGACAAACATAAACTTAATATGGAGTACTTGTTAGCACACTTTATCTGCATTTTTATAATGCATTATATATATATATATATATATATATATATATATATATATATATATATATATATATATATATATTTGTTAGCACAATTTCATAAATGCATTACACGAAATGCTATATGTATTGTCTGTTTCAAACATAAACTCCTTTTCACGTATTGTCAAGTTTTATTAATTGGTTAAGTTGATTGTGTATTGCAGTTCCTTCTGTCCCGTAGAGAAGATTATTAAATATTTACGGCATTCATTTTTTTTATACAAGGTAAGCGAACAAGGTGGGTCAGTATCTAGAAACCGACCGATCTATGGTATCCTTACGGATGAGTACAACTACTTCATCTAGTAGGGCTTCATGGTCATCAATGGTGGAGAAGCCGTGTCTTGCGATCTCGTCCGCCAACTTGTTGATTTCCCTGAAGATGTGTAGAGTGCTAGCTCGGGCGAAACCTGAGATGGTGGTAGATATGTGTGAGATAATCATGTCTCTCTCCCATGGTGGTTTCTATGTGTGGTTAATCGAATTGATTAGTGTCAGATTGTCTCCCTCTATCTCAATAGCCGAAATCCCCATCTGTTTGGCCTTTTTAAGCCTTTCCGCAAAGCGTAAGCTTCTGCCTCAAGAACTGATTTTGCGTTACATCTCCCTTTTCCTTGTACCAACGGCTGACCAAGTTCATCGCGAATGATGAAACCATATGCAAATTGGTTAACACTGTTTGATGACGCATCAAAGTTAAGTTTGACAAAGTGTCTTTCTTCTTGTTTTTGGTTTGGGTTGGTTACTATTCCTGTGCTTGTTATTAGCTCGTTCCCATTCTTCAATTTGTTTAATTGTTGTTTGTTTCATATTTTGATTTGTTCTTTTATTGTTAAAAATTCTTAGGTTTCTATCTACCCAAATATTCCACCAAATCATAATCAGTTGTCTAAACTCTGAATTAGTAGTTTTTTTTTCCTTTAGTTCTCGTAGTATGTCGTACGTAGAGTAGTTGTTCGTTATGTAATCATTTAAGATGCTAGAGATTTTAGTATAGTCGACCGCTCTAAGGGTAGAATGACATTCGGAAAAAAGGTGTTTGACGCTCTCTGTATGGTAATTGCAGTAGATGCATGGCATTACTACCGGAATATTTTGTTTGTTAAGATTTTCTTTGGTTGGGAACCCCATTAAGAGCCATCTTCCACGTGAAATTTTGGACTTTGGGCATGATGCCCAACTTCCATATCCATGTTATATCTTCGGATACCCCAACATTACTTGCTTGAATCATTTTCATGGCCGATTTGGTGGAACACCAACCATCGTCATTTTAGGACCAATATATTATGTCTTTTATGTCATTGATCGGGAGATTATAGGTGATTATTCGATTAATAATAAGTGATGGGAGAATGCTTTTTAATTGGTTGATGCGGGTTTCGTTCCAATTTTTGTCCGATATGAAATCACTCGCGTATTCTTTTTTTTAATAACAGTTTTATCCGGGACTAAAGATTCTAGTAGTTCCTCCAATAGCCATTTGTCTTCCCAGAACTTTATTGTTTTTCCATCTCCCACTTCCCATCTCAAACATGTGCTAAATTCTTCTTTTAGTTTGATCAAAATTTTCCAATGCCATGAGGTACTCTTTCCACACTCATAGTCCTAAAGGCTTTGTCCACGGAGGTATTTTTCTTCTATGATTTTAACCCAAATGTTATCGGGTTCTGCCGTTATGTTCCACAAGTGTTTCATTTGTAGTGTCTTATTCATATCCTAGGTTTTCCTTATACGAATGCCACTAAAGGCTTTTGGTTTACATATCTTATCTCAGCTGATGAGTGTGTGATAGTTAGGTCCTTTATTCCAAAAGAAGTTTCTATTGATTTTGTCCAGTTCGTTGTGGATACATGTAGGCCGCGTAAATGCTTGCATCATGTAGCTTGGTTTGGCATTGAGGTTAGCTTTAATTAAGGTTGCTCGCCCCTCCCACGAGAGAGATGAGGCCTTCCATTTGGTAAGTTGTTGTCTTGATTTTTGAATGACTAAATTGAAAATTTATTTGTTCGCCCTTCCATTTATGATCAGGCATCCTAGGTATTTGTTACAAGGTTAGTAGAGGATATGATTCCAAGATGAGCTTGTATTCGCCTTTTGTTTGCGTGATCTACATTGTTTGATGTTTGGAAAGACGATTTATGGTAGTTAATTATTTGGCAAGAAGTTTCGCATTAGTCATTTAAGACTGAAAGGATGTTGTTTTTTGCTTTAGTGGTTGCTTTAGTGAAAAGATGATATCGTCTGCAAAATCTAGAAATGGTATGATTGAGCCCTTTCTTGTTACAAGGAAGCAAATCGAGCGGTGTTTTCTCTTACCTACATCTAATACCGCCTGACTCGGTAGGGAGGGTCACCGTCCTCTTACCTACATCTAATACCGCCTGATGTCTATCCATCCAATCAATTCCTAAAATGAATTCTTCATGCTCTAATGGCATGACGAAAAAGTCAACCAGTAACACACGAGTCCCTACAGAAATGGGACAATCACGGATCTCACGGGTACCTCTAACCCTACTACCATCGGGTAACCCTATACTAAAGGGCATCCCCTCAGCCGTATCTAAACTCAGACGCTCAACACATGCATCAGATATAAAAGAATGCGTAGCTCCAGTATCAAACAAAACTCTAACAGGTAGACCATGAATCAGAATGATACCTGTAGCAGTCGGTGCAGCTGGCTCCTCAGCACTCCTCAGCTCAAAAGCTCTACCCTACACTCCTCTAGTGTCCGTGGTACTCCCACCACGACCTCTGCCTCTACTCGACCCAGGACCAGATTCCTGCGTGGTAGTGCGATTTGGGACCCTCTGTTGTCCCTGTATCTACTGTTGCTGCTGAGGTGGCCTCTGCCCACCCCCTGCTACACTGGCAGGAGAAGAACCCTGCAGAGATGATGCTCCACCCTGTCTACAAAAAACAGCCCTATGACCTGTCTGCCACAAGTGTAGCACATCACTGTCTGTCTCGTACACTCTGGTCGTATATGTCCATACCCACCATACTTGTAACACTGTCGTCCCTTATCTGTAGCCGGTGCAGATTTGGGATGACTCTGGCGGCTCTGGCCTCGCCCTGAACCAGCAACTCCACCAGTACCACTAGTCTGCCTTGTACGTTGTCTCTTCTCAAACCCTCCGGTCTGAGAAGCTCTCCTGTGTCCAGCCCGCTTCCTCTCATAATCAGAAGCTCTGTCCTGATATTCCATCAAGGTCTCACAGTGAAACCCCGCCATGTAAGTCCGGGTACTATCCCTCAGTCGTCGGGAGAAAAGATATACATGCTAATCTGCAGGAGGTGCAGCTGGACCCAGTAAAGCCAACTCCTCCTGGAATCTCCTGATGGCCTCTAAGATTGGTACATCCTCGAAGCCAGCCTCAACAAAATCTCGTAGTTTCTCCCTCCTCAGTGAGGCAGGGCAGAAACGCTCTCTAATCAGGGTCCTCATTTGATCATAACCTGTAACCTGGCCCCTTACAGATCTCCACCAGTGCTGTGCCAAGTCTCGGAATAGAGTCTGCACCAACTCTATCCGTCTGTTTGTTGGACATCGAATAGACTCTAGAGCTGAATCTACATGCCCGATCCACAACTCTACCTCTAGCCCCCACCTTCCTAGAGAAAGGGGGTACTCCCATCTGATGGAATGCCTTCAACCAAGTATCTAGTCTAGGCCCTCTATACTCCTTCTGAACCCGAGCAATCTCAGCAGCATGTGCCTATGCAGCTGGCACCTGAGTCGCTCCATGGGATCTCTCAGATGATCCCTCCTATGTTGGCAGATCAGGGGCACGTCTACCTGCTCTAGTAGCCTCCTCTACTCGTCTGATATACTCACGAAACTCTGATCCTCCCATGGAGACACGATCCGAGTCATCAGATTGGGCTCTTTGTGATCTCTGTCTCTCAGCCATACCGTTCCCAGTCTCAGGAACGACACTCTCAGCAACATCCTCGTGAGTCTCTTCCGCTGCACGTGTATCACCAGCGGGAATCCGACCCCGTCCTCTACCTAGAGGGGGTCTACCCCTACCTCGTCCAACTGTAGGTAAGGCTCTAGTCCGAACCATCTGCAGAGTACACAAACCTAACTTAGAAGGCTATATATGGCATAGGTATAGATATATAAATTCAATCACAACATCACATAAGGTAATATCTATATGTATATATCTATACTGTCGAGATCTTCAGAGGGGTGATGGCTTCTCGTACACGCTATCCCAAAACATTTATACTCATTTCAAAACCAAAATCTTTTGAAAAGTCAGACCCCTTTCGGGTTCTGTTTATTTATCTATCCAACCTTTATCGCGGATAGCAAGTGCCATTGTTGTCAACCTAAGGCTCTAATACCAACTTTGTAACACCCCAAATCCGTAAGACTCGGGGCGCCACCGGGCTAGGATCTCACAATGGATCCTAACCCTAGCCTGACAACGAGTTCACTAGATCTTACAACAAGGCACAAATAGATTAAAACCAAAACATCAAACTGTATATATATAAATCAAAAGGTTTTCAGAAGAACCGTTGAGTACAAAATAAACATGTATCTGTACATACAAAATCCCCATAACCCTCGCAAGCCTAGTGTACGGAGCCCTCAGCGGATTACCCCATATGGATCACTCTGCAGCTCTCTTAACCTGCAAAGGATCTACAACACGGTATAAAACCGTCAGGAAATAATAAACACGTCATCATGCTATCACACATTTACCCGGTTAACTATCTTTATAAAGTCCAACACTCAAATCATATATATATATATATATATATATATATATATATATATATATATATATATATATATATATATACCATATAAACATATGTGACACGAGGAATATATAATCCTCGCCTCTCGGTGCTACTGCCAGCTGGAGTGGTAATCTGGGATCACTTTCCCGTGTACCCTATGGGAGTGGAGAAAGTGCCCGTCCCGTTTACCAGATCTGGACGATCCGCAGAGAACCTCCCAGACTCCCAGCGGGATGAAAGGGCAAGTTGTCACAGCCCTACAATGGGCGATCACTAAACCATAGGTAGGTAATAACCACATCGCATGCTATCAAACATATAACACACACCACTCATGCATACATCCAATATAAGGATGGTAGCTAAGTAAGTCCTATGGACTTACCTCAACCTTGATGTAGTCTCAACACGATCAACTCCAACTCTGAAGGACAACACTGCCTATACAAGGCATACATAAATATCAAATCTCCTATCACACCTAGACCCAAGGGATCCATAAGGATCATATCCAACTTATAACCTCGATCAATAACTAAACATTAAAGCCATAACCGGCATTTATCGATATCATACTCATCAACATCCTATCCTCATACACATACCTAGCATGCTACTAACCCTTATACTAGGAAAGGAATGGATCCATACTACTCTAGTAGATCCGGGTCAAGACGCACCTGCGTGACAAGAGGGACGCAGGGGCGAAGCAAAGGCAACCGTAGACGCGGCGGCACACTGACGCAAGAGCGGTGACCGTGGCCGCAGGGGCGGCAGCTTCCGGGCGCGGGTGCGGTGACAAAGTCCCGCAGGGGCGGCGGCTTCCAAGCGCTGGGGCGGCGACAATGCAAAGCGTAACCTCCCAACTTCTCTTCCACTCTTCACGTGATTAAATCACGTCTTCTCCATTCCATATCCAACCACATACATATACATACACATTCTAACATCAATATGTATCCAATACAACTAATCCTAAGCTAAGGAAGAGGAATCCAATGAAGAAAGAAAGGAAGAAGAAGCAAGAAGCTTACCTACTACTGTGATCAACCAAGGAAAGAACAGAACACACTCTCAGCTGGCTCTCAAGCTCAACAACCATGCACAACATCAACCTCCACCAAAGCCACACACAAACTCTATCAAACTCAAATGAAGCCAAGGCAAGATCAAGGAGAGGGAAGAAAGCAAGAAGGACGTGAGAAGGCTGGAATGCAGTGAAGATGAAACCCTTGACCCAGCCAAAGAAGAAGCTTAAGAAGAAAGAAAAGAAAGGGTAAAGCACGGGTCAAAAGTCAACAAAGTCGGTTGCAGCCGCAGGAAACCGCAGGGGAGGTTCCTTGAGCCGCAGGGGCGGATAACTGGACGAGCCGCAGGGGCGGCTCCTTAAACCCGCAAGGGCGGCTAAGGCCAAAACGGCCCCAAAGACTAAGGCTCTTATAGAGACGCTGGCTGAGATTTTGCAATAGAAAGTCCAACCTCGACCAAGATACATGGATCTCGGCCGAGATATCTTTAAACTTGGGTGCTTTGTCTCGTTTGCTCCAAAATCGTCTTCTTCTCCTTTCCTATGCCCGCATGATCGCTCCAAAGTATCCATTCCGAGGCTTAATCCTCAAGTGCATCGTTTTATCTCCAAGACACGCCAAATTACCTACAAAGTCACCAAAAGCGTTTGTAGACATCTATACTTGCAAAGTAACACTAAACAAGCATAAAACACACAAACTGCGGCTAAATCATGCACGCAGAAAGGGGAAATCTACCTATATGCTCTACTAAACTAGGTCGATAATTCATGTTATCAAAATACCCCATACTTATCTTTGCTTGTCCTCAAGCAAATAGTAAATCTAAGGCAAGATAACATGAATCATATATGCAAAACAAATACGAAAAACTCTTTTTGGTAGTGCGTCTATTCATGATCACTCTCAAAGTGTACTTACATGGCTAAAGACATTTTGATTAAGGTCAAATAAGATAGGTGTGTAAAGGATAATCACACTTTGCAAGGAATCCATATTCATCATTAAAATTACCAATGTCTAACATTCATGAGAAGTTCAAATGTAGGCCATTGAGTCAAATACATGTACACATAGATCAATAAGACTTAACAAAGGTAAAGGCCAAAGAAATGTGATCAAGGAAGGATGTGTATGGGTAATGTGGTGGAAATCCGGAAAGAAGAACAACACATTATGCTCTTTTCTCAACATCATCTTTTCTCCTTTTTTTTTTTGAGTGGAAGGCATTGGTGCACAATAGCCGAAACCTTGGTGTTCAGTTTCCTTCACATACCTCACACCAATATGCACATACCAAATAAACTCTAAGGGAATGTTTTTAAAACTAATTAGACTTTGGCAAGACAGAAACACCCGATTATGGGAATGGTGCCAAGTTACTTATCTTCATAGCCAACAATCCCTTTAAAAAAAACTTTTGCTTTCAAATCACATCTCACAACATCACATTCAACTTCTTCACCTAATACACTTCCTGCTTCACTTTTCTAGTTCCCGGATGGGTCACAAGGTGGCAAATATATTCAATGTTTGAGGTGCTAAACATGGTAGAGATAGAGAAGAAGACGAATTCAAATCGCCTAAATCATTCCGGTGCAATGTATAAGGAACTCATCATATAACTTCAACTATCAAAAATCAATCCACTTAAAGAAGGTAATTCTCATAAATCATACAGATCTCAAACGAAGCATTCAAATCCTCTAAATGCCATTAATTCAATTAAAGCTCAAAATGATAATCAATAGCCAAATAAACGTACACAAGTTTCATCATTAGAGGTCATATCAATCCTAGAAGCACAAAAAGTTTTGACTTTCAAATTTTTTTTATATAATGCATACAAATAAGGGAAACGTGTGACATGGAATTTCAAATAGTTCAAATGCAATACAAATAAGAAACGTGTTAAAATGAATGTAAGCATCCTACCCCATACTTAAAACTCACATTATCCCCAATGTGAATAATAAGTAGGAATAAAAACAATACTCACAATGTAAAAATGAAGCAAGGTACTCTAGCGCATCTACTCGAACGGTTGAGGTGGATCACGTGGAAAATGCAGGTTGTTCGGGTCATAGAAAGGCCCGAACATCTGGCGATAGTAATCGTTGTATGTCCCCTCTGAAACAGAATAGCACCTACCCTGCTCAGCCAACCTCTGCTCAATATGCTCTAAACTACTCTCAATCCTCTGATGGCTGTTCTCAATCCGTTGATGGCCCATCAGCAGTTGGTACATGTCATCTAGACCTGAACAAAACCGGGATGGCCCGTCCGGCACGCATGCCTGCCCGCCAGCCAAAAAACACGGGTATGGGCCGAGCCAAGCCCGACCCGCTTGTTCATGGGACGGGCCTGTGTGTTGGATTTAGCCCACGGCCTATGTGTGTATATATATATATATATATATGTTTATACTAATATTATATATATATGTAAATAAGTATATTTATATATATAATATTAAAATTAAACTAAAATTAAAAGTGAATAAGTGTAAACACGGGCAGGCCGGCCCAATGGCCCGCCCGTGTTTGGGTGGGCACGGGCCTTGTTGGAGGCCCGTTCAAGGCGGCCCGGCCCGGCCCGGGCATTTCGACAAGATTTTAGATTTGGCTCGTGCCCGGCCCAAACCCGCATTTGTTCAAGTCTAATGTCATCCGCCAACTGGTCCATGGTGGAAGTCCTCCTGCGTCTGGGTCTGGGAGCTCGTGAAGACGATGCTCCTCCCGCAGGCATCCCAGTAGAGTATGTATGATGCGCCCTTGACAACCATGACCGTAGATGAGGAGGACGATGCTTTGCGGGTTCACTTCGATGGACCGCTCACTCGCTCCCGAGCCAAAGCCATCGCCCAAGCTGCCGGCTCAATCATCCGACGCACCATCGCATCACTCGGACCCGTTAGTGGCATGCCATGTCTCCACTCCACAATGGCATAGGCTACCAGCTCCGTCCACACTTGGCCCGCTAGCGGCATATCTCGTCTTTCCGGCGCCACGACATTTAGCTAGCATATTATAATATTTTATTAATTTTGCATTTCATATAATAGACTTTTAATTTTCAGAACATTAACTCCGGAACTTAATTCCGGGAGTTAATTTCCGACATTGATAGTCATACCTTTCGTTTTGGGAGTTAGCCCCGACTTTATTTCCCGCCTTTATTTCCCTCGTTTATTTCCGTCATTTATTTCCGACTTTTGGTGTGGCATTTATCCACTATGTAAGGGATGCTTTCACTTGTAAATTATGTTCAATATTAATCAAGTTATTTGAAGGAAAATCTTCTCTCTTGATTTGGGCATCACTTCCTCTCCAATCTCCTCAAAAGTTCTTCCTTGGATCAAGTCTTAGATCCAAGAACTCACATTTGAGGATTCTTCTAAAGAATCAACCTTCCAACCCACTACAATGTTTGCTCGATCTCTCTAAGATCGAATCAAACTCTCGCTTTCGCATCCAACTCTAAACGCTTCCACCTTGCCAAACTTCTATCAAAGTTCCTTTTGCACATCAACAAGGATTAGTTGAAGCTCTAGTTTGGTCTGAATCCGGCGTTCGTTCTTCAACGATTCCAAGGACGCATCAATGTACCTGCACCATACATCTCAAAAACAACATCTTCTGCCTCAGCGGTTGTCTCTAGGTTCTCATCATCTCGGGCAACATCCTCATTATCAGGCTGCCCTACATCCTCCTCATCAGAACTATCAACCTCAAGAGCCTCTCTCCAAAATCTCTTATCCCTAATAGTGTACTCACTTCTCCACACAATCCCACCTTGCTCATCCCAAGGCAAAATAACTCTAAAGGGTTGACTACCCTTTTGTGTCAAAATCTTCCTATTCACCAGATGTTTTCTGGTCACAGCGACAAGCATATTTGTGATAGTCAAATTAGACATATTGATATTAAGCCTTAAAGCAATGAGGGTGATCAACCCACCAACACAGATATAACCGGCACTCTTCTTGGACACCTTTTCAAGTGCTTAAGCATCAGCATAGCAGAGTCCAAGGTACGTCCTTGAGTAATACACCAAAACAAATAGCTCACCTAAGAGTAACTGGTGCTGTATATCGCGCCTGGGTAACAAAATGTCACTCATAATCCTATGAGCTAATCTAAAGGACAAATTCACAATGAATTTGCACTTGGACTCTCCGGCCTTCCAATTACTATCAGGTCCCATTGGCTTGGCTATCTCATGCCAGAATGCATGCTGATCTACTTCACTATCAAATGTGGACTCATCACTACGTGGGAAGTGGAACAAATCTCCAAAATCAGTCTTGGACATCTCATAGTCTATCATCAATCTAAATTTCACGGTTCTACTTCCATTTCTCCCTTGTACACAAATGAACTCAAAAATTCCAATGTAAGCTCAACATAGTTAGGTTCTTGGATCGCAATCAAATGCGACCAACCACAAATTTCCGTAATCATTTGCGTATCCTCACCCACTCCCAATGTAAGCTCATCCTTGCTTTGTTTCGTCCACGACTCCTTTAGTTCTTCGTCAAACATAGCATTTGCCTCGACTTAGGCTCGTTCCGAGCATCACTTTCTGCATCTCTTTCTTCCTTGAAACCTAGGTCCTACAAAGACACAACAAAAAACGCGCAAAAACGCAAAAACAAATAGGAAAAACAAAAAGACAGAGACAAAAGACTCTTACCTCGGGCTGCCTCCCGAGAAACGCTTGGTTTAAGGTCTCTAGCCAGACCGAACACTGTGGATGAATCAAGTTAGATAGATAGGGGAAAGCTGTTCTAGAGGGGTGTCCGGTGTGTACTTCTTCAACCTATGTCCATTTACCTTGAAATTTCCGGAGTTATCACCCCATACTTCAACGGATCCATGGGGATAAATCTTTTTCACAACGAACGGACATGTCCATCTTGACATCAACTTTTCTGGGAATAGTCGAAGTCTTGAGTTAAAGAGAAGAACAAGATCGCTTTCCTTGAAGTTCTTTGGCACTATGTGTTTGTCGAGCCACTTCTTTATTCTCTTTTTGTAGTCCGTGCGTTCTCATATGCGTTCAGCCGGATTTCTTCTAACTCATAAATGTTGAGCAGTCGTTTTTCACCGGCCTCTTTCATATCAAAATTCGGCCATTTCACGGCCAATATGCTCTATGCTCCATCTCTATTGGCAAATGGCAGGATTTTCCATAAACTAGTTGGTAAGGTGTGGTACCTATGGGAGTCTTATATGTTGTTCTATATGCCCAGAGTGCATCATCAAGCTTCATTGCCCAATCTTTCATGGAGCGAGACACTGTCTTCTCTAGGATCCCCTTGATTTCTCTATTCGAGATTTCCACTTGACCACTAGTTTGGGGATGATATTGGGTTGCAACCTTGTGAGTTACCCCATACTTGGACAAAAGAGCTTCAAAATTTCTGGTTGTAAAATGCTTCCATCCATCACTAATAATGACACAAGGAGTGTCAAATCTAAGGAAGATAGTCCGGTTGAAGAACTTGATTACAACTTTAGCATCATTTGTAGGTGAGGCAATGACTTCAATCCATCTAGATACACAATCGATTGCTAAAAGAATGTAAAGGTTTCCACATGAGAATGGGAATGGTCCCATGAAATCAACACCCCATACATCAAATATCTCAACTTCTTGAATATTGTTCAAAGGCATCTCATTCCTTCTAGACATGTTTCCCGTCCTTTGACATGAATCACATGCAGTGACAAATACCTGCACATTTCTGAAAAGATTAGGCCAAAAGAATCCATATTGCAATACCTTAGCACTAGTCTTGTGGGAGCTAGCATGTCCTCCACAGGGTAGTGAATGACAATGTCGGATGACACTCTCAATCTTATCGTCCAGAACGCATTCCTAAAGATTCAATCGGGTCCTCTCTTGAATAGCAATGGTTCGTTCCAATAGTAGTGTCTCACATCCTTGTAGAACTTCTTCCTTTGAGAAGGAGACAAACATGGAGGAATTTCACCACAAACTATATAGTTAACAATCTATGTCAGCAAACCATGGTTCATTATCACCTGAAATCTGAAGGAGATATTCCTCCATCTTGTGGAGTTGCTCATCCGGAAATGCATCATTAATAGGGATGTCGTCTTTCTTCATTAGTTCAGAAGGTAACCTGCTAAGATGATCCGCAACAGAATTTTCCGAAACTTTCTTATCTCTAATTTCTAAATCAAACTCTTGAAGGAGAAGGATCCATTGGATAAGACGTGTCTTTGCATCCTTCATGGTGAGGAGGTACCGAATCGCAGCATGATCCATGTACACAATCACCTTATCTCCTACAAGATAGGAACATAACTTCTCAAATGCGTACACAACGGCAATGAGCTCCTTCTCAGTACTTGCATAATTTAGTTGGGCTCCATCAAGCATCTTGCTTGCATAGTAGATGGCATGAGTAAGTCTTTCCTTCTTCTGTCCTAGCACAACTCCCACCGCGAAATTGCTTGCATCACACATCACCTCGGATGGGAGAGACCAATCTAGGGGTTGCGTGATTGGAGCAATGATGAGGGCTTCCTTCAACCTACAAAAAGAATGAAGACACTCTTTCGAGAAAACAAACTAAACAACCTTGATTAGTAGGTTAGTAAGAAGCTTAGAAATTTTAGAGATGTCTTTGATGAATCTCCGGTAGAAACCGGCATGTCCTAAAAAACTCCTTACCCCTTGATCGATGTTGGTGTAGGTAGCTTCTCAATAGTCTCAATCTTGGCTTTATCAACCTCAATTCCACGGTTAGATATCAAGTGACCTAACAAAATACCTTCCCTAACCATTAGTGGCATTTCTCCCAATTGAGAACAAGATTACATTCTTCACATCTTTGCAAGACTAAAGATAGGTTAGCCAAACAATTATCAAAGGAAGAACCATAAACAGAAAAATCATCCATAAAAATTTCCATGATGTTTTCAATATATTCAGAAAAGATTGACATCATGCATCTTTGGAAAATGGCAAGAGAATTACATAATCCAAATGGCATTCTCCTATAAGCAAATGTTCCCCAAGGACAAGTAAAAGTAGTTTTCTCTTTGTCATCTAAATAGATGGGGATTTTAAAGAAACCACTATATTTGTCTAGGTAGTAAAAGTAGGAGTGTTGGGCTAGTCTTTTCAACATTTGGTCAATGAAAGGTAGGGGGAAGTGATCTTTCCTGGTATCATGATTCAACTTCCTATAATCAATGGACATCCTCCACCCTGTCAAGGTCCTAGTAGGAATCAACTCATTCTTCTCATTGGTTATGACAGTCATCCCACCTTTCTTAGGTACAACATGTACCGGACTAACCCAATTACTATCAGAGATAGGGAAAATTATTCCAGCATCAAGCAACTTAAGGATTTCCTTCTTAACTACCTCTTTCATATTAGGATTTAATCTTCTTTCATATCAGAAGGACATCTCAAAGAAATCCTCCAAAGGTATTTGAAAACATGCTCGAGCATTTTTATTATTTTAAAAATGTACTTCAAATATCATTTGATGTTAGTGTTTAAAACATGTTCAAGCCGATTCTTGAACACGAAGGTACCTTCTTTTCCAAACCACGGAAAGAACACAGAAATCACTGATTAGGTGAAATCTTCGTCTATATACAATGGTCGGGCACAACCTCGGCCCGCACAAAACATGTACCATTGGTAACCATGGCCCGTCTTAACCGAGGAGTGAAAATAGTAAAATCCAAAATAAATCAAGTTGGAAAATTTGCCCGTTGTGGTCATTGACCAAATTACTGCTTTAGTAAGCACAATAATAATCTCATTATCTTCAAATATTCTCAATGCATAAAGTCTTTTTCGCCACATCGGGGCTATGGGACTAACACACAATTGCAAGATCAACGTATGATAACCAACATATGAAAATATCAAAATCATCAATGCAAGCATATAGATGATATCAAGCTTAAATCATGCTCATATAAACGCCCACAAGTACTTGCCTCGAGAGATCTTAATCCACGTCACACTATTATACTCAAGCAACAACGAGCACTCAACAAGTCTCACAGTCAACCTAACAACAATTAACATTTCCCAAATCACATATACCTAATATCATATCAACACACACAATTCATCATTCAAAAAGGGTAGGTTGAGTTACCTAAACCCAACTCGAACGGTTCGTAGGCAATGGATCGGTTTTAGAAAATTCCTTTCAATTCAAAACAAATCACCAACCCAAATCGGAAAAATTAGGGTTAAAGCTTGGAGTGGTGGTCGGAGAAGAACCACCACGGTTCCGGCGAGCAAGGCTGACTCGGTCTGGCCGGAGATGGCACGCTCGGAGGTGTAGAGGGAGTAGCAGGGGCGGCGGTCCGAGGCTGTAGAGGGTCGCGTGAAACAAGCCCCGAGCTGGGTAGTGCTGGTGGATCTCGCGCAGGGAGGGCGGAGGTATGAACAGGGCTCGCGCGGGAGAAGGGCGGAAGGGTTCAGGTGCTGGCAGCGGCACGACGGTGGCTCTACGTCGGCTTGGCGGTTCCGGTCGGCGCGGTGGCTACTCTCTTGGTGCGTGATAGAATGAAGCAAGAGGGAGATGAAATATCGGGATAGAGAAAGAGATAAAAGAAGCAGATATGTTTGAAAGAAAAGACGTGAGGGAGAAGACAAGTGAGGAGAGAGAAAAGAGGTGGGTTGGAGTTATCCCTTTTTTTAAAATAAAAATAGAAATCAAAACCGCAAACATTAAACTCGTATCCCGTAAAAATAAAACCGAAATCGTAACGAAAATATTTATATGGAAAGTATATATAAATATATGTTCGTAGAATTATAACTCTAAATAAAAATATAATACGGAAAATATAAACACATAATCACCCAATTTATATATATAAATAATAATATAATATGGAAAATTAAATAAAACGCACCGTTAAACTCGGGCGTTTCAGATATGACCTCTATGATGATAATTAGTGTATGTTTATTGGCTTTTGATTTATTATTTTGAGCTTTAAGTGAACTATGGTATTTGCAGGAATTGATTACTTTGTTTGAAATTTATATGATTTATGAAAATTTTCTTTTTTAATTGGATTGATTTTGGATAGTTGAAGCTATATGACAAGTTCTTATACATTGCATATGAATGATTTAGGCAATTTGAGTTCTTCTTCTCTATCTTACCATTGTTTAACACCTCAAACATTGATTATAATAGCCTCCTTTTGACCTATCCGGGAATTAGGAATGTGAAGTTTGAAGGTGTGTGCTTAATGTGAAAAAGTGATTTATGTGAAGAAGTGAAAAAGAAAGGAAAAAGAGAAAATAGATTGCAAAGAAATACTATTTAGGGGATTGTTGGTTATGAAGATGAGTAATTCGGTATCATTCACATAATCGGGTGTTTGTGTCTTGCCAAAGTCTGATTAGCTGAACATCCTAACAGGCGATTTGATATGTGCAATAGGTGGAAGGTATGTGAAGGAAACTGAACAATAAGCACCACTACCATTCACTCGAAAAAAAGAAAAGAAAAGGAAGAAAAGAGAAAAATATTCAAAAGGATGGATGTTGAGAAAAAGAAAAAAGAAATAAATGTGTTCTTCTTCTTCCCAAATTTTTTCTACATTACCCAAATGGCCAAATACATCCTACCCTCATCACGTTTCTTAGCCTTTTCTGATGCAGGAGCATCTCAAGACCTATCCCGAGTAGAGATCATCATCATAGAAGCTAGGGAGCATGAAGTGTTGTTCACTCTAAGAAGAAGAAGAGGAAGACTTAAACACATTTCTAGGAGAGAAATGAAAGCTAAGTATAGAAATGGAATGAAGTCCATTTCTACAAGAGATAAGAAGATCATTCCTAGAAATGATGTGAAGACCATTTCCGGAGATATATTGAAGACTACTTATTGGAGACGGAAGATTGGTCCAGAAGAAGAACTCGAGGCTTGCAAATGCCACGTGAAGATGAGGAGAACGAATGAAGATCATTCATGGAATATTTGCAAAAGACCATTTCTGGAAGTGCAATGAAGACTATTGATTGGAGATGGGAGATATCGTATGCATGGACCAGAAGGAAAGCTCGAGAGGAAAGAACGCAACCCAAGGAGTTTGACGTTCTTAATAGTTCTAGTTGGGCTTATTTTATTGTTAAATAAGGCCTTAATTAGATCTATTAATTTCAGCCAATTAGTTTTATTTTCAGCCCATATTTGGACTTTCTAATATTGGGCTTGCTTTTATTTATTTTAATAGTTTAGATAAGATCTAGATATGATTATATCTTTTAAAGGTTGATCTTATCTTATCTTACCTTGTTAGTTTGATCTTATCTTTTAGCTAGAAGATCCTATCTCTTAAAGATTCGATCTTATCTCTTTGTATTTTATCTCTTCTTTTTAATTAGTTTGGGCTCGATATTAGATCAAGCCCGCAACCCATGTATCTTGCTTTGGACGTCCTCCATGGCCTATATAAGGCAAGCTGGACGTTCATTTTCAGGCAGACTTGAATAAACACAAATTGATACTTTTTAGTATTTCCCTTATCGTGAGACTCGAGAAACCCTGAATAGGTGAGATGCCTATTCAAACCCTGGACGGGTGAGATGCTCGTCCAACCCTAGTTTGGAGCTTTGAGAGAGCCGGTCA